>SCLG01000031.1:295442-370559 GCA_004367875.1 Oikopleura albicans
GTTTCTAGAACCTCGGAATTTACAGCTGCTGTTACGTCTTGCTTTGTTACTCAGAAAAAACCGACATCTCTGGTTGTAGCCATGAAGACTGACAGCAATCTTCCATATAAACAGGGTGCGTAATTAATCGGCCAACCATTAAACTGTATGATTAAACTTTAACCATTAAAGGTTAAGTTGAGGTGTCATGATAAAGTGCATGCGGTATGTACGGCACCGTGGCATTAAGGAAATAATTGTTTTGGAGAATATGTTTACTGGGCTGAAAAAAGTGGCGGTTAACTGCGCACGCTGGTTATGTGATAAAGTTTACAATTGTTGAATAACATCTTATATGAAATATGATGAAAGAAAAACACATAAAGGGATTAGCGTAGTGACTTAAGGACGGGTATGGCTTGTTGTTTACAAAATAATTTTTTCCGACACGTTATGTTTGTACACAACAGGCCATACCCGTCCTTAAGATTTGAAGTTAAATCATTCTGAACATGCATAATATGAAGTGTTTTTTAAACGCCCATATGGGAGTATAGACTGTAGTATACTATAGTAATAACATTGGATTGCAAAACAATGGGTAGCTAGGACTGAATAAGTTAACCCGCACGTTGAATTTCCACCCAATTTAGCTTTGGCGACTAATAAAAAAACCTAATCTTTGACATTTGAAATGTAACATTCTGATTGTGCGACATCGTAGTCTAAATGAATGTCACGTCGGATTGATGTTATCGCTAATCCAAATGAACTTGAAATACTAATATTTCGAGAGGCGTCACGACGCCGGGCGGCTCATATTCAATTTGGGGGGGGGGGTCCCCTTCGTAAGGCATTTTTTTCTGGAGTTGCAAACCGATAACATCGGTTGTTTTGTCCGTGTTTTGTCGACCTTCAGTCATTCGCGCCTATCAACTTTTTTTAAATAAATGTATTCTCAAATTTGCTTTGCACCGTGGTGATTGCGAAGTCCTTGAAATCAATTCGTTACGCCAAATTTATGCATTAAGCATTGCTTTTAATTTAATTTTGCCTTCCAACATTTGAAGAGAAAAAAAAACGGCTCACCCATTCTCCCTCTTTCTCGCGTTCGTTTTTTTTTTGCTCGCCATCCAGCCAGCTTTACATATAATCGACCAAACATTGTTATTGCTTAATTTTAAATGTTGCAACTGATTTTAATATGTCAGTCATTACGGCGAAGAGCATAGTGTTGCTATTGTTGAAAACATACGGAGTTTTCAAAAATTGACTAATCGGTTATACATTAGTACTGGTGTTCGAAAAAAGCGTCACCGAGCAAATAACGTTTGTAGGTTAAAAATAGTTTGTAGAAATAAAAATTTGAAACAAAAAATAAAATGAAATAATAGTTAGAGAGCTAAAACTGAGAATATAGCTAGAAAATACGAAATCATACCAATGTTCACTATCCTTTTCACAGTTCCGTATAACATGTTAGTGTTGCAAGCTACTAATAGTTTGCGCAAAATATTTTTTGATAATGTGGGCATTTTAATTCATTTAAACCAAGTGTCCAAGTTTTTCCGAACCTTGTTAAATTTTGCTTACAATAACAAACTTTTCAAGATCTTAAAAGTAAATCGAACCCGAGGACTACGAATATGAAGCTATTTTTTCGAAACGGACCGATAATCAACCGGCAATTTCCGGTTTTCTATTTCAACACGTGAAATGGTTGGTTTCGGCCGGTTCAGAACCACAGCTTCGAGCCTATCCTGTAGCCTAATAAGCATTTTCATCCTATAGAGCCAACGTCAGGCTACGGTAGTTATGCCAAGAAGACAAAGTGTCAGTAATGTTGGGAAAAAGTCGTAGTAAAACCTAAGAGGTAGACTATGAGGTTAACTTCTTAGTGATTACTTTTTTTGTAAATTACACGAATTGTATAATATACAATGATTTTTTCCGCAATTAAATCTGCAATGTCTAAAAACTCATTTTCAGGCAAAAAAAACAAACAATAAAATTACAGAATATGTGTGTTTTAGTTTTGAAATGGCTACCGGCCCCTTATGGGCCACCGGTCTTTTATGGGCCGCCTTTTTGCTGCCCTGAACGCGGCCCATAAGGGACGGACGACTGTAATATATTACCGCGGTTAATCGTATATAGCTTCAAAGTAACAAATATAAATAGAATAAAATGCTCTAAACTTTAATAAAAGGTAGACGAGAATACAAGCAAGCCTGAAGGATAATTCGAGAGCGTCAAAAAGGCGACACCTTCCACTCCGTTATTTAAAAATGCAAGTTCTTCTGTCTTTCACACGTCCCCGCATTTCGGACCATGACGCGAATTAATTCCATCATTATTTTGATCATTAAAAGTCGTGTGACCGCAAATTGATGCATCATTAAATCGTCAAAAAGAGAGTTTTGGAGAAAGGAGCAAAGGATAGCCGACTGACGCGGATGATGTTTGAATAATTACTATTTAATAGACCGATAATGATCATCGGACTCATCTTCAGGCGGCAGTCGGACCCTCATCAAACTCTGTTTTCGCCCTATCATCTGCCCGAAAAACTGGTTAATTTCGGCCCTCCAAATCGACCGATTAGCCCATAATTCCACCCGTCATTATTTTTATATCGAATTTTGCGGTTGCCGATTGCTAGATGGGTAGTTTTTTTCTGTTCGTTTTGAGGTAGTGAAGCCGGTCGGAGAAGATGTCTTCCAGTTGACAAATTGACTTAATTAGAATCGAAAATATATTATATCGAAAAGCTACCTTAGAATGCTTGCGAGTATTCGAAAAAGTTTTCTAATTGTAAGTTGCCGGCATGACGCTATAGGTTTGCTAATTATTAAGGCTGGGTAGGTTAAGGAAGATTTGTAAATTTTCTTAAATTGTACGTAGAATTTCTATTTGTTAATATGTTGCTTGGTAGCGCCTCACACTTGTTGAACCTCCGGCAACTTTGAACCGTCTTTTTTGCCCATTTCCGTCTGATTCTAATTACAAAGCGGTCTGTAACTGAATTCCATGCCACTAACTAACGATGGATTCAAAATAGCATGGTTGCAAACTTTTTTACCAGTCATATAGATTCTCAATCAACGGCATGGAATGGCCTTTTTCAGTTTTACCCTTTTCTGGGTTTCGCCCTTGTCTACATTCGCCCAAATCAGACTGTGACCGTCTGATTGGTTAGTATCAATAATAATCTGCAAGAACATATTGTTATTCATTTGTATGCCGTTAGATACACTAGTATATGTTTTGAATGGGTTTAGACAAAAAAGTAAAAATAATTGTGCTCTGGTTCGTAATCATATATCTAACGCAATCAAGTGCGTTCTCCGATGATCAAGATTGAATGAATTTGATCTGTCATTCTTGTTCAGCTCGACTTTCTTTGAAATTTTGCGTGCTCTTGATCTGAGTATTTCCTCTTTGTGGGTCCGCTTGAAGAATTACAAGTATACATTATTATTTTTAAGAAACAAAAAAAAATGGTAAAAATGAGACAAGAAAGATTAATTGGACTATCGTCGGCGCCCATTTGTCCACGGGCTCAAAAACTTACTCAAATCACAAAGTAATTACTTTTTTTGTTGTTCAAGATCAATGTCAAAATGTATATATTTGTGATCAAGAGGCAACTCGAGTTTCTAGAATCATGTAATCCGCTTCTTTTTATTCAATGGTTTTTTTTTGTTCGATAAATCAAATTTGTCAAACATGTCAAGGTTACTTTATCATAAAACCCAAATGCTAAGTGTGGTTTTAATGTTGGTATTTGATAGCTGGGTCTTACTGTAGGCTATGAATATGAATTCGGGGCGTTTTTCTAAATTCGGAGATTTTTTTGAAAATCATGTGGAGCGTCCACCGTAGAAATGTCGCAGGTTCGTATTCTAGAATTTTTTTCAAATTAGTCCATTTTTGCGTAAATCGAGGTCGTCATTCTCTAGAATATTAATATGCGACATTTCTACGGTGGACGCTCTATATACACCGCCTGTTTACGGAACATTTTTTAACTGTATAAATTATACAGTTGCAAAATGGCAGAAAGGTCCCAAGTTATGTGAAAATAATAATTGAAATCAATTTGGTTGAAACATGAATGCTGAGCTCAAAATAAACTTGTACAAAAATTGAAATTCTAATAAGTTACAATGTACTACTATTATGTCGAACAAAACCGTTTCGCAATTTCTGACACAAAATGCATAACGAATGTGTCAAACAAATTAGTAATAATTTTAACGTGGTTCTGTTTCATCACAGAATTATGTTTAACAAAGTGTGCATATAATTTATATTTAGCATATACACGGGGTGCGCCTTTATATTTATTGTTTCTATCCGAAAAGATAACGACGTTTTTTTAAGATATCAGCACAATGCGTAGGCGATTAGGCTGGAATTCGACACAAATTTGAAGATAACGGAACCTACAAGAAACGTTATAGAAATGAAATAACAGATACAGATAAACAGATAACGTAAACTACGGAAACTTCTTTAGAATGTTTCAGTTTTGTAGACATTCAATGCAAAATTCAATGTAAAAAATAAAGAAAAACGATGAAATGAGAAGAAAAAAGCCCCCTGCACAGTTATCCGACAGGTTTCACGAAAATAACTTACCGGATAACTGCGTAGGGTGCTGGATAACAACATGAGCGGGGATTGTTCAACATCCGATGACGCTACTACTATAGGTACTAATTGAGGTCCTATTTGAAGTTTAAACAAAAACGACGCCGGTCAGTAAACTGATGGTTAGGCATAAAAATTTAGGGGATAATTTCCTACACTATCTCGATGTTTAAATGTACTTGTTGACAAAATACTTACATAAAATCAGAACACCATAATTGTTTATCGCGAAATAGGGGTTGGGTGAAAAATGTAATAATTACATAATAACCGACCGTTACGCTATCGCCGGTTTGGGCTACCGGTACGAAATAGTGTTTTGTCTAACGTCCCCTTATGTAAGATAGACAGTAGTCATCGCGCGGTTTGTCACAAATGAAAATCACTCGAAAATTCATTTAGCACCCTGAGCCCGTCGGGAAATTTTTGTTCGACCGATTCATATGGTCGTCTGATTCGACATGTATTTAATCTACCAAGCAAATGTATTCAGTGTTTGTTTCAAGAAATTAACTAAAATACACCACTTGAGGGTTTATCAGACCACTTTTGCCTTCCAAACCCGGCCTGATAAACCCTCACGCAGCTTCATAACCCCAAGGGCGTAAGCGGAATAGGTGGGAAATGTGCAAAACAAGGTGGCTTGATAAACGCGCCAAACTAAACTAATTCAGTGCAAATTAATTGCGTAATTTGCATCAGTAATTTATCAACCAAAAGTTATTTAATTCCCGGAAAGTGACGTTTGTAAACAACTCTACCTAGCCGTCCTTAATAAGTATGATAAGGATTAAACAACCAAAGAAAAACCACGAAAAATAACAAAAAATAGTTTGGTTTCGAGAAATTACTTCTGACGAGATTCCAAACGAACATAAACTAATTCCACTGAAAAAAAACCGCCCTTTCATGTTCGGTTGTACTTTTGATTGCAATTATATTCCACATTTTCAAACTAAAATTGCATTTCGATTCCACTGTCCCTACACTGACGGAACAACCAATTATAATGTCGTTGTTTAATCCATTTTATTTCCGTCGTAAATAATTATAGCCTGATCAAACTATCTACATCCATTTCGCCGAAATATCCATTTCCGTTCGGCCCTTTTTTCTGCGTTTTCTGTTTTTTAATGCTTTCTTTTTGAGACCAAATCAAATCAATCCATGTTTGTCGTGCCATGTTGCGTCGGCGATTGGCGACCGTCTGTCCGCGGCTGAGTTAACGTTTGTATACCAACTATACCCAAGCAAAACGTCAACCGGCTTCACAAAAACAGGGCCAGAATAATTAGCGTCTTTGTTTGGTAAACATTAAGTCGATTTCTGGTTGAATCAAACGTAACAAAGCGGATGATAATTCCATTAAACTGCGCGGCGACTGGCGGCTCCTTGGCCCCGGTGGTAATCCAAATGGCGGCTCAAGTTTAAAAATAATCAAAAACTTGAGTGATAAATGACTCATGTTATCTCGATGTCCTGAAGAAATTTTTTGCTAATCTACCGGTTGAGTTTCATGAAAATCGGCCGAGCGTTTCTAGAGTGTTTGGAAATTTCTGTATTTTGGAGAGCGAGCGATACATGTAAGAGACACCCTGACAAATCAATCGAAGAAATTTACGAACCATCTAGAAACGCTCGGCCGATTTTCATGAAACTCAACCGGTAGTAGTACTACAGAAGGTGTCTCGCGAATTTCTGGCGTATTTTCCCTTTCTATTCTCTAGAAGGGCTAATTCAGTTTTTCCACGGAATACAATAGACTATTTTTTGAAATTCACACATATGCCATACAGTCCCGACCTTCCAATTGTGCAATTTGCCGACTGTAATACAGCTTGAACCGTAAATTGCGAATAGTTAACATTACATATAAACACACGTTTGGACGATGCTTTTCAGAGTCACGAAATAATACGCAGCGGTTGGAAAGTGAGTTCCATGCGCAGCTTCTATTGGCACGTTCGTCTCTCACCTACGCAAAACGTGGCCAATCATGCGTAGCATGGATTGTTCTCTACCGATCAAACGTGTTTCATCATAATCTTTCTACTTCTAATTGCTCTATCGTCCTGATTTTAAAACGCGAAAAAAAAAATTTTTCAGCGGAAATGCATATTTCTCTTTAAGTACGGCACTTAAGAGGGGGAGGACTGTAATACAAAAAAATTTTGAAAGAAGGAAATCGACTTTCGGTGATTGGCGCGCTCAAAAAAGGCCAATGACAGGCCACATAGGGCTCAGACCCGCTGTCAAGTAACGTTACCAAAAAGTGGTAACATTATTTATTTTTTTCGCGTTTGAAAATCACTGCGATATCCTATTTGCTCTAAAGACTATGGCTTTAAATACATGATATATTTTTGATTGGGGGCGTTACCACAGCAACGCGAAACAACAAGTAAACAATTTCTTTCTTTTTTTGTTTCGTGGAAAGTCAGGTTTGAGTACAAATAATTTTTCTTTGTTATACTTTTATATAATACGACGAATATCCTGTTAAGAGCTTTAAGATCTTATAAATTTTTCTATTTTTTGTAAAATTATGTCTCTAGTTGTCTGAACAGACAGAAAAGTTTCAACAAAATTTGCTATCGGAGCATTTCACCATCAATAAATAAATTCATAAATGAGTCAATTCGGGTGGACTAGGTATTCTATAAACTAAATATTCTACTTAGNGCCAATCATGCGTAGCATTGATTGCTCTCTACGGACCAAACGTGTTTCATCATAATTTTTCTACTAGTAGCTACTTCTGTTTGCTCTAAAGACTATGGCTTTAATTGCATGATATATTTTTGATTGGGGGGCGTTACCATAGCAACGCGAAACAACAAGCAACAATTTCTTTCTTTTTTTGTTTCGTGGACAGTCAGGTTTGAGTACAAATATATTTTTTTTTATATTTTTATATAATACGACGAATCTCCTGTTAAAAGCTTCAAGATCTTATACACCGCCTGCGCTGTTATCTTGTCACACGTTATCTTGCAAATTTTTCCGTTGGCCCCGTTATCTTGCGGATTTTTTTCATGCGATAGTTGCAAGATAACACCGCAGGGGCTGTAAATTGTGACACGTTAGGTCTATTTTTTGTAAAATTGTGTCTCTAGTTGTCTGAACAGACAGAAAAGTTTCAACAAAATTTGCTATCGGAGCATTTCACCATCAATAAATAAATTCATAAATGAGTCAATTCGGGTGGACTAGGTATTCTATAAACTAAATATTCTACTTAGTTCGAATGTTTCACGAAGCTGGAGTTTGACGAAAGTTGTTTCGATATTTGGAAGCGCTTTGAGCAATTGTGGCAATGCGGTACGAATGGGTTAAGTCGGATTAACTTCAAATTAGGCAATAAACAAACGCATTACGGGCATTCTTTTCCGATTTTAACTAATAGTACAATTCTCATTGTTTTAATCTTATGTCCGGTACAGATTACTCTCAAAGGTCAAACCTAAACAAATTTTTGAATTAACAAAGCATGTTCTTTTTTGAGTAATAAATTATGACTCATAATGTGCTTATAAAGTGTCACCGTGAACCGCTATTCTTAGGTAAATTTACTTATTGTGTGATAGAAGTAGTAACCGACCACCGCGTAGCTAATGGTGAACCTTAAAAGTGTCATATACCACCCGGTTATAAATTAACCGCATAAAAACTGAAAAAATCACGTTTTTTCGCTGTCCTAAAATGAAACCATGGGGACATCGCGAGATATTTCCTTGACATTTTTGAGCAATTTCGTCAATGTATCGCAAGCGTTGGCCAACTTTTCCCAAAGCATCCCAATGGCCAACGCTGCCAATACGAATCGAGAGTCTAATTGGTCAGAAGTGTAAGTGAGCGAAAGTAGTTTGAGAATAAAGTGTAATTAGACGAAATTTTTCGACGGATTAACCCTTCATCCAAAAGGAAAACATAATGATGCAGTCGGTGTGAGGATTACTACCCTCTATATAAGCAAGCTCTTAAATTAGTTTCCCTTCGCATTTTCTCGTCGATTTTGAACTTTCATGAAGTCAAAAATCAGATCGAGTTTTCATACCGAGCCGTTATCTCAACAGGACGAAAATGTTAGGCGTTGATTATGCGCCAATTACTGCTCTCCTTACCTCTTTATTAATCAATTAAAAACTAAGGATGATTTTGGTGACATTGGTGACATGAAGTGGTAAACGACCATTTAATCTGAAGAATATAATTTAACCAATGCATTATGGTGCGCGAAATTGGCGAACTCGGTTGCAAAATCAACAAATTTCACGGTGCATTACAAGCGCAGAATTTGAAACATAATGTTTTAATGAGCTCATTAATATAATACAAATCGATTCTTATGAATTTGGAAAGTGAAAAGTGCCGCGGTAGGCTTGAAGTCTTTCATTTCCACCGGAAAATCTACAACCCCTCCCCAAATAAATGACCCAATACGTTTCATGGTCAACGCAGCCAAAGGCTCGTGACATCGACTATGTATAACTGTCGTAAATACTGTTATACTGGAGTGGAGTACTTTCGCGGCCATTTGTGTGGTCGCGAATTGTTGTTCATAATATGGTTTCGCGAACAAATGATCGCGAAATGGTGTTTTGGGTGAGGTTTCGCGACCACTGTTTTTTGATGAAAAAAAAAAATGGTCGCGAAATCTTGTTAAAAACAGCATCTCGCGACCATTTGGTCGCTTAACCATATTTTAAACAACAATTCGCGACAGAATGTGTGGTCGCGAAAGTACTCATAAATAGGTTTATTTCGCGACCAAGAATGAACATATTCATGAACGGACAATCAGAAATACTCGCAGTTTTTCTACTAACTTACGAATTATTTTAATCGACTGCGAACTTATCTCATGAAAAAAGGAATAAACTACACGTATAAATACACAGGTTAAGTACTTAACCGTAAAAATTTTTTCAAAACTGGACGGTTTAGCCGGTTCCGGACGGTTAAGCCGGTAGTGCGTAGGCAATTTTTTTGGGGAAATTTAAAAAAAAACGAAGTGGACGGTTAAGCAAAAATAGCCATTTTATATAAAAACTTGATCTCCTATAACTCGTAATTTTTTTCTATGACTATTTCTTACTAATTTATACTTTTTTTACTCAATTGACCATTGAAAAAGTTTTAATATTGCTATATGACATTAATTTTTGAGAAACAAAGTGAAAATTTTCAAAGTAATTTACTAAAAAACGGACGGTTAAGCCAAACTGGACGGTTAAGCCGGTAGGGCGTAGGCTCTGGAAAAAAATTATCTAAAAAGTGGACGGTTAAGCCGGTTCCGGACGGTTAAGTACTTAACCTATGTATTAGTTGTTGAACTCATTATTATAGTTTAAAACGTAATATTTTTCGCCTGAGGGTTTATCCGGCCAATTTGCCCTCGCCTGCGCTTATCCGGCCAATTTCCCCAAACTTTTTAGCTTAGCTTGCCAACGGATAGAGGGTTTATCCGGCCACCTTGAGATATGAGTTGAACTTTTACATACCATTTAAAATGTCTATTTTAAGCCAAATGGACAATGATACGAAAATTGTTTGATTTTTCTCTCCAATATAGTATGTTTAAACATTAAATATAAGGTACTGTTAGTTAAATTAACTCACTCTAAAGAATGAGTATATTATATGATCTATCTAAAAATTCCTCGCTCGTTGGTTTATTCAATTTAGTATATCGCAGTGATTTTCAAACGGGAAAAATAAATAATGTTACCATTTTTTGGTAACGTTGCTTGACAGCGCGCTGAGGCCTATATGGCTTGTCATTGGTCTTTTTGAGCGCGCTCGGCCGATCACCGAAAGGCAAATCACCAAAAAGCGATTTTCTTCTTTCAAAAATATTTTTGTATTACAGTCCCCCCTGTTAAGTGCGGCACTTAAGGAGAAATATGCATTTCCGCTAATTTTTTTTTTCGCGTTTTAAAATCAGGACAATAATACAATTTGTGCGATTCTCCGCTTTTGCGTTTATTCGTAAATGTAGTTCCAAAAATATTAGTTTTTTTAGGATTGATTCCGATTTTTTGTTTCAAACTTTGTGAGTTTTTTTTAATTGTTTCCCTTCGCTGCGCAATATTGTAGATTTTCTCATACGATCTGTTCATTTGGGAAGTTTTTCATACGAAATTTGCAAGAAATCACCATTAAAAGAATGGTTTTCGTAAAACTCTTGTTATTTTCATACTTTGGTGACAAATACGGTACATATTCAGCAAACGAGAAAGAAAACACGTCACACCTTGCAAAAAAGTTGAAACGAATAACAAATTGCATAACTTGTAAAATACGAATTGAATCGGATTCGAGTCAAGTGCTAAATGTCGTTATTTCGAAGAAGTCAGAAAGAAACGTCATTGAAACGACTCTGTATAATACATCGGAATTTCCGAATTAAGATATAATTTGGAATTAATTGCCAAAAGACAAAAACCGGCGAGTCATTGGCGGCGTCGTATCGATTTTTGTAAGTACAGTTTGGTCCGGCACCGCGGTCTTTCGAGGAAAATACAAAAAAGTTTTTCGGGGAAAAGCCAAAAAACGCAACTTTGTTTGTATTCAAGAACTACAAGTACAGCTCGAGTTTTCATGAAAATCGGCCGAGCGTTTCTAGTATACCGGGTCGGCATGTTTTAATATGATATAAGGCCAATTTTCCCCTTTTTATTTTTAATTGGGTGCCTTACTTTTTCCCCTCTTTATAAATACGGCATTTATGAACAGGGGAGAAAGGGGGCACACTCCAGTTTCAAATAAAAAGGGGAAAATTGGTCTTTATATCATCTTAGAGTATGCCGACACGGTATACTAGAATCGGTCAGCCGATTTTCATGAAACTCAAACAGTAGTATACATTATACTTATACATATGCTTATAAAACTGTTTATATGTGTGTATGTGTACTGCGCGTTGAAAATCGGAACCTTGGGACCAAACGCTGGTCAAATTTTCAAAAACTCAGAGATACAAATATGACCCATAAATGGGACTTCTTCAACGTAACTGTTTCAAGCTTGGAATTTTCTTTCTCCCTATCTGCTATATATTTTTTATCCATTCCAAAAAAGCTTCATTGGAATAGATTAAGAAAAAAAAAATAATGAAGGTAATTAATCCGGTCGATCCGTTGAACTGAGAATTAACTGGAGACCGCACTAATGACTTCTTTCTGTACCGCACCGATTCGTTCAGCTTCGTAATTAACTGGCTTCCTAAAAATAACAAGAAGTCGGTTGCATCGCGTTTAATTTTTGTCAAATTTGGAGAAGAAGCCGATTTATGAGGACGGTTGAGTGAAGTTTTTTCTGTCATTTGAAGACTCACTGTCTAGAAATCAGAAAAAAATTGTGCGTTCTGGGTATATTTTATTCTTCTTTCAGTGCATTTTTGCCCATACAGAAAAATCGAAGAAATCCACATAATTTATCAATATACACCCCTTGCGCTGTTATCTTGCAACTATCGCATGAAAAAAATCCGCAAGATAACGAAGCGAACGGGGACATCTGCAAGATAACAGCGCAGGGCTTAACACATAAAAATAGGGATTCCTGGAAAATTCGCCGAAAAAAATCTGCAAGATAACGGAACCAACGGGAAGATCTGCAAGATAACGGCTGACAAGATAACAGCGCAGGGGGTGTAATATGGATAATAATATGGACAATAATTTATTGTAAATCATCAAAACTTCAAAATGATAAAAATCAGGCGAACTCTGGCTTATCTTATATTATATAAGTTATATGATATATCATATAACTTATATGGTTAACTATATAAAGATTATCCGATCTATGAAAAAAATTCCGGTTGAGTTTCATGAAAATCGGCCGAGCGTTTTTAGATTGTTTCTAAGTTTTTTCGATTTGTTTGTCAGCCACAATGTCAAGGTGTCTCTTTTCTTGTGTGGTTTAAAATTAAGGCCTTTAATCAATCGAAGAAATTTACAAACAATCCAGAAACGCTCGGCCGATTTTCATGAAACTCAACAGGTACTATCTATGAAAAGCTACGATCTATGAAAATGCTTTCTATTTATGATATATTTATAGTGTATTATATACTGAATTTACGTCCTAGAATAGCATATAATATGTATCATTTAAACATAAGTTTTAACGAGATTTTTGCCCGCAGATCTTGTTTTGTATTTGTAACGATTCGTCGGTAGTAATCTAGTATTTACGAGTGGCAACAACAATGAATCGTGATACATAATAGTGGAGTGACTAAGTACATTTTTCTTCAACTATTATTTTACACTATTATTTTTTTTACGAATTTACATATAAACAAAACATTTATGAAGAGACGGATGCGTAAACAATCATGAGGTTCGTAAGTCACGAAAAATATTCAGTTTATGCAATTATAAGAAAAAGAGAAAAAATGTTTTGTGAAAAAAAAATCCGGCAAATAACGCCGCGGCGCGCGTGGGCGGATTGGTTGAGAGTCTGTGCGGGCCAGTTGTTCTCCTAGTCATTCTCCTAGGATGTAAACATTTATTCAACAAAGTTATTTTCCTTATTATTTTACGTTTAGTAACTCGTCAAAACCTTTATACTCAATTATTTCGTACAAACCGCGATGTAAAACTGACTTCGCATTTGCGAAAGGCGAAAAGTTTTACCTTATCGACAGGACAAGGCAAAAAGACTGGATTCGTGTCAAGGTATTTATCACTAATACATACTGTATTTGATTAATTCCTTCAAATATCGTGATTTACCGCAATGTAAAGTTGACACCAATTTTATAATAAAATAATATAATTTATACTCTCAGAGTATCTAAGTGAGTGTGTAATTCAGCGTCATAAAACCGGAGAAATTGGATTTGCGCCCAGTTCCTTACTTGTCGAAGAAGACTCTGTTGAAGCAAATGCGTGGTACGTTCCGGACATTGACCGTCGAGACGCGGACCGGATTCTTACTGTTCGCGAATATCCGGGTGGCACTTATCTGATAAGACCATCATCTAAAGGCGGAAATACAGGGATATATACCATATCTGGGTGAAAATTGCTGCCAGGAAGTATCTTTCATGTTCTCGTGTTGTAAGGTATTTTTAGTTTATATATCCTCTAAATAGGACTATGCACTCAGTATTTTGGTCAATTGTCGCTCTAAACAAGTTGCTCATTATAAAATTTCAACAATGGAAACCGAAATCGAAATTGGCTGTTGCAGTCGAATGTGTGGCCGAGTTGCGCCAAGTTCTGCCAAGGCTTGAAAATGCGATATCATATCCGAGATATGTCGTTTGTCGATTTTATTTATCGGTAACCAGTTTTTGTGTACTATTTCTACACTATAACAACCTAAAATGGTTCAGAAATTCAGTTTGGAGTAAAAAAGTAAGACTCCTACGCCGTTATTAAACTCTGAACTTTTAGACCGGCCCGCAAATTTTCCCGAAAATTTCACAAAAACTCGGTCGACATTTTAAAACAATAATTTTCAAACTTTTGGTCAGCCATTCAATACTACATCGCAAAAGAAAATCCGTTTGATACACTTTCCGAACTCGTCACCCACTACATGGAAACCGACAAGCTAATCTGCCGCCTCACAGAACCCTACAAAGAAAAGCTGGCTTACATGGAATTGTACCGTGTACCCATTTTATCCGACAATGACGTTTGGGAAATCGACGAAAGAGACCTTGAGTTCGATAGGGTCGTTGGAAAAGGTTTGTGTGCTCAAAATTGAGAGTATTGTTTAACCGATACCAATATTTAATACCATACATCTCATGTTTTTTCAATTTTTCTACCTCAATTTATACAATGTAATTGCGTTTAATAACTAGTTAGCTGCCGAGATGCACACTCGGATTCCAGTCGGGTTGGAATCGGGTTGGACAACGTCAAATTTGGAGTTCACCCGAGTCGGGTTGTAACCCGAGTTTTTACTCGACTCGGATAAAAGGCCGGGTAAGTTACCCGAGTTTTTACCCGCGGGTACGGAACCGGGTAGGACAAGAAAATTTTCCGAAATGTGCATCTCTGGTTAGCTGGGTATTCTCATTGGCGCCTAAAAACGAGACATATTAGGGTGTCCGCTACTTTTGTCTTACATGTGATCAAAATAAAACTAAAAAAAAAACAATTTTGAACACGAAAAATAGGCCACTTTGGTGAAGTTTGGTCGGGGAAGTTTAATAATATGCCGGTGGCTATAAAAACGCTCAAATTGGACCAAACGGATGAAACAAGTATGGCAAGTTTCAGACAAGAAGTGAGCATAATGAAGAACATCCGGCATAAATATGTTTTGTGCCTATTCGGGTAATTCTTTAATTTTGCATCTGAATCGACCCGTAAAACAGCGCTAGACCAGGCTGGCCTTTTGTCAAATATAACTGGTTTGTAGTCGAAAAAGCCTGGAAAGTTGGTGCTAGAATTTTTTTATATGTTAATTGTGTATTTCGACGGTTATAATTTAATTAACCGTCCAAATACACACTTATAAAGTAATAGATACTTGAAAAATAATTTCAGTTTCAGGTCATACCCTTTTTGGGTTCAAACAATTCGGACAAATTTGGACTTTTTTATTGGTCCCTATTTTGCATTTTTTAATTACAATTAATGTATAATTAAGAATAAACTTAAGAATATCGAAAAAAGGCCACTCGCATGTATTAATTTCGGAATACATGTGCAATGGAGATCTCAAAAAATATCTCATGGATGTTGGAGAGCGGAGTGTAAGTTTACTGGATAAATTCCATATGGCCAGCGACATTGCTTCTGGAATGCAGTAAGTTCACTAAACGTTCTATCTGTATATAACATAAGCAGGTTGCGTTTAAATTATTAATTTAAAATAGTTACTTCGAATGTGTAAGGCGTGTGCCTGAACTCAGATAAAAAATGGTCGAAAAAGTGTTATTTTAAATGCTACTTAGGTATACCTATTATTTTACATTTTTAGGTTTTGTTTTAGAAAGTGGTATATGCCGTGTAGACGATTGTATTTTTTTTTTTGAATAATTTTTGATAATTTTATAGAAAATGAAAGAACGATTCGGAAAAACTTAATCACAGATCTGCGAAAAGACCCGTGTATTTAACGTGTTGAAATACCAAGGATGCGCCGTCAAACGGCTACTGAAATTTACCAAAAACTGGCCGGTTCACGGTTTTTGGCCCGTTAACGGGTGGTTTCAGGCGCATTCTGTATATAGAATCAACCTACAATCTTAAACATTCACTCGTGCGCTCAGGGCTCGGCAAAAGCGGCTTGGCCCTGCTTGCGCTAGCAGTTAAATGTAGAATCATGTCTACATTGGTATGTCTCCACTGTATGTACAATCTCAAATTGTTAATATGTTAATATTACTAGATATCTTCATACACAAAAGCTTATACATCGGGATCTTCGAGCATCAAACATTTTGGTTGGAGAACAGATGCTAGTTAAGGAATCAGATACAAATAGTATCCTGTCCCCAAATGGTAGCGCCGTCGAGATCCTAAACTTTTATGAGCTGCACTGTCGGGATCCAAAATGTTGATGAGCTACCCTCGCCTCGGCTGCCCAGTTCACGAACTGCCGAGGGCACTTGAACTGGGAAGTATATAACCATTTCCATGGAAGAGCAGCCCCGAGAAGCGGGGCTGAGAATGCGCGTGTAACCTGTCCCATGACAGAGCAGCCCCGTGAATCAGCCCTATTTCTAGTTTAACCCGAGACCGCGCAGTGGGACCCAATTGGGTCCCCAGCGTCTATTTTAGTGAATATCTCGGATCTGGGATAAGATATATTTCTGAAACTTTTTATACTCGAATTTTTTGTCCTTCTTTTATTTAGACAAATATGTATCGTGTTATAGAAATGCGCTAATCTGTTGTGGGGAGGCGCTACAGAAAAGTAATTTTGGCGGATTCAAACAAATAATGACGCGTTGGCAGGTGAAAAGAGTAAAAAACCCCTCTGATATAGCCAGTTGGGATGTTCAAACAGTACCATATGGATATCAAACCACGTAAAACTAGTCGGGACTAAATTTGACAAAAAAATCCATCAATGATTTTCAGCTGTTTAGTTNCCAAATGGTAGCGCCGTCAAGATCCTAAACTTTTATGAGCTGCACTGTCGGGATCCAAAATGTTGATGAGCTACCCTCGCCTCGGCTGCCCAGTTCACGAACTGCCGAGGGCACTTGAATTGGGAAGTATATAACCATTTCCATGGAAGAGCAGCCCCGAGAAGCGGGGCTGAGAATGCGCGTGTAACCTGTCCCATGACAGAGCAGCCCCGTGAATCAGCCCTATTTCTAGTTTAAAAGCTAGAGAGCAAAAAAGAAAAAAAAATGATATTTTTGTGTAGCGATGGACTCAACAACCGTGATTAGCTGTGCTAATTGACACACATCATACGATTCTCGTGACTTGGTTCTTTAAACTCGTCAAGTCCATATATTGGTTTTACCCTATAAATTAGGCTATAATTGTTCATATTTACTCAAAATAAGCAATTTTTACAGTTTTCAGGTCAGTAGAACTCGAGGATTTCGCATGTGAAATAAGTTATTCAAAATCGACCAATACTTAATCGGCAATTTCCGTTTTTTTACTAAAAAAATCGTAAAATTATCGGTCTGGCAGATAACTTATAAGAAATTATTAAAATATATTGAAAAAAATGTTTGGTTCCTAAGCTGAAAGATCGGCGACTTTGGTTTGGCACGATTTCTTCTGGGCAGTTTTTATGAGATAACGAGTCAATTTCCGGTACGTTGGACGGCGCCTGAATGTATGCCCACAAATCCTAATGACAAAGCAATTTACTATCCAGAATCGGATATCTGGTCATTTGGGGTTTTAATGTACGAGATCGCTACAAATGGAAAACTACTACCATACAAAGAAACCTATAAGTGTGTTCGAGATTTGTTTTAAAAAATAACGTTTACCAGAAAATACATGTCATTATAAAATATAATTTTAAGGACAAATGAAGAAGTTGCTAAAGCTGTTCTTCGTGGAGAAAGGTTGAAAAAACCAGAGACATGCTTAATTGAATTTTGGAACATTGCAGGTTTTTATATTATTGTTTTTGTCTTGTGTACGGCTTGATTTCATTTCCAGAATGCATTTTTTCATGGCTCATAATTTTACGTTATCTTTCGTCTTCGGAGTAAACATTTTTTTTTTGGTAAATTACATGGGAGAGACCGCGAATTCATCACAATTTCCCTGTGTTTTTTCCATAAACGCTTTGTCAAAAAATCGTCTTTGCTTAGTAACTAGTACGCACATTTAAACCACATACCTACACAAGTTATAGCAGTGTTGGAAATAACTAGGAATTTTCCAATTTCGATGACCGTTCGATGGTGGCAAGTTGGTGGCCGTCGATGGTTGACCATCCAACGGCCATAGACCAACTGACCATGCCGATGGCCGTCATTTTCAACACTGAGTTATAGTTTCGTTATTTTGGATCATTTAGCGTCAGCCTTTCAATAATTAAAATATAACTGTCTCGGCTCTGTTGGTCCCTATTAAGATTTTTTTTCGCCAGAACGGTCCTTTAGTTGGAGAGTACTTGTTAATTACCGTTATGGCGACAAAAAAATTCTTAATAAGGACCAATAGAGTCGAATTAGATATTTGCACTATAGTCTACGGTGCCTATAGTGTATACGGTGCCTTTTTTAATTTGATAATTTTATGACAAATACTATTTAATTTTATAATTTGAAATTACGATCTTATTTTGGATTTAAGAGTCATGTTGGGCTATGAAACGCAAGGATCGGCCTTCTTTCAATAGACTTCGGTTAGATTTGGATTCACAATGTAAAACATTGCATTCTATTGCAACGACAAGTTCAACGACATTGTGACGATTCACCAAAATTGAAATAATTATGAAGATTCAGTCCAAGACCAGATCGTTAACGTTATTCCTGACAAACATAAACGGAAATGCTTGAAATTTCTCCAACTATACTGTAAAAACTCAAACAATATTTTATTTACATATATTTTATTTTTTGTGGAATTTTGTGGATGGGAAAATAAATGTACAGTACACTAGTGTGTATTACCAGGCATTGGAGTTATTCACTCTCGACTAAGTCATGAAATGGACTATGGGTGCGCTATCAGGATAAAGAAATTTTGAAATTTGAAACAAAAATAATGATATTCTGTGATATATCCACTATAGAAGTCAAATAGAATCGGTAGAAATGAGCAAACCGATATTTTGGAAAATAATTCTCGAAGTCAAGTTTTATTTATAAACACGCTCTAACCAGTTATCTTAACAAATAGAAGATAATTGTATTTTGTTAAGCTAATTGGGTAGCGCATTTGGTAAAAAATGGAAATCGCGAAACGTTTTGTTCAAAAAAGCGTTAAGATAACCCAATGTTGTTAAGATAACTAGCCAGGAGTTTGAGTAGAGCTCGTTTAAAAAATAGCTTGACCTTGATTATTTCAATTTTTCGATGCCCGATTGTGCAACCCCAACTTCGTATATCACCGTGATCAGTAATGATGCCACAAATTGATAAAGAATCAAGCTCGTCCTCTTCTTCAATGTCATTCATATAATCCGAGTCCATTTGCACCACGATTGCTATTTAGGCTTAACAATGGACCATACTAGTTACTATTCTACGTTTTAAGCCGTAAAATTGTACATTATTTTTTGTTGAGCCTTGAGTGTCAGAGTGATGCAAATCTAATTTTTAAATGTACGAAAAACATTGGGTAAAGTTAGCTATAGATTGAAAAAAGAATTTCTATATTTTTTTTCTTGAAAAATATGGTATACAGAGAGCTTAAGCCTTTGACTTTTTCTTTTGCTTCTGATTATTGAGGTCAACCCCAATAATTCTAACATAGTACGAATAATGCGACAATTTCAGCATCAATTTGTTGAAATTATGCAAGTTTATAATATTTGTTTTTGTTATATAAAAGTCATCCAGTTATACGTTGACATATATTGAATACATCTCAATTTAAATATACAAAATTATTTTAGTACAAATTTCAGAGATAGTACAAATTTCTATGATGCCTTAAAACTTGTCGGGGTTGGGGAAGACGTCCTGTTGTCAGAGTTGGACTTGGTTAGTTAAGAAACTCCAAAATGCTCGTTGTCCAACTCGATTTTAGCCTACTCCTTCTTGGAACGATACACCCCTAGGGTTTATCCGATCACTTTGGCTTTGCAACACCGGTCGGCCGGATGAACCCAGAGGTGCCCGGATAAACCCCAAAGTCGTAGGCGGCTAGCCGAAAAAATATCCAAAAAAGTTGCCGGATCAGCCCTCGAGCGTATAAATTGGCCGGATAAACCCTCAGAGGTTGTATTAAATTCGAGCTCTGTCCGACTCATGAAATTCGGGCCGTAATCGGAAAGTTCAACTCTGCCTGTAGTTGACTCGCCGTCCCGTGTGGTTTGCTCGTCCATCAGAATAACCACGTCAAGATCTTCGATGTAATTGGCCTCTTGAAAGTTTTCATAGTGCTCCTCAAGAGACTCCCCTAGCGAATCTTGTCCATCCATCTCATCCGAAGGAAAGTCCGCCCAAATAAGACTGTCATAAGAATTGACAGAAGCTTTCTCCAGATACATTCGTTCCGTATCGTATTCCGAAAAATCGGAAATTCGGTGTGCGTCATCCACACTTATTGAGCTTGATTATAGTTAACAATTCAACCCTTAGTTGGTCTTTCGAAATCGATTTTTCCGGGGTTAAATATGCCGGAATAAAAAAACTTCAAACCAATAAAACATGTAATACTTTTCACATTTCTACCCCCAAAAAATTGATTTCGTTTTTTTTGTTCCACTCAAAAAAAATTACCCTTATTAAAGTAATACGCGCAGCCGATTTTCCTGAGACTAACCCGGTAGTTTGTCTTGAATTCCAAGAATATGTTCGTGAAATGAGACCCACGTTTTTTACTCGAACTATCGTTATTTTATAATTTACATTTACTACGAGAGCTTTACTCAATACCCCGTTATATACCGTCACACGTCTCATTATTTACCGTTATAACCCCATATAAACGTAATGTAAACTTGTTAACCGCGTAACTTGCATCATCATCATCCATGCAATCGGAAATGAAATACTCAGTTTGTATTTCGTCATCTGTCCCAGGTCCGCCCAGATCAGCCGTACTATCTTCTGTGTCTAAAATAAAACAAATAAAAAAAACACAAAAAAAACCCCAATGTGTCCCAATGCGCAATGTGCATAGGCTATGCAGCATAGCCTATATAAAAAATATAATCGAACAAAATACATACCTGATTCAGTTTCTGCTATAGCACTGAATCGCCGTTCATAAAGACCAAGTGTTGTCAGTGAGCTGGTGCTAATTTTTGTATTTACAAAATTGTTGTATGAATATCACAAATTTCACAAAAAAATTATAAAATAAATGTTAATTGTATATTACACGAGCAAACGCGAAAATAAATAACATTTCAATTAAGTCACCTGTCACTCGAACCAATCATTTCCGATATAACTGCCGGTACCAGTACTGAAATTAATTTTGAACGTTGGTTTCGTAAAAAAACACTTTAAAGGAATTTACCAGCTGCACCGATAGCATGATCAATCTTAAGTCGGTCAGATTTTTGTTGTCGATAACAACATAGAGATCGCGAAGACAAACCAATATTTTCCAACTTTATATCGTACAAATAGTTTTGCAGTAATTGTATAGTTCGGGTGAAAAATTGAAAAGAAACGTATTCATCACACTTTTTTGATCTTTTAAAGGCATTCACAAACAACTATCTTTGAAAGTTTCAAGTATTCTTTATCCGTTATGTTGTCAAAGCCATTCTTTCGACACTCACATTCGCCATGACATATGGTTTTCTTATAGGCGATGCGTGTGTATTCAGGTATTCTTCAGCGCGTTTTGTTCTCATGTAAGGCTCTTGATAGTGGCATTGACAATGCGGCATCTACCAATGATACACAAAAATTCATGTGCAAAAAGTGGCTCAAAAAGTTTTTTCTCTTAAAAATGTATTGTTCTTTTGATCTCACAACCAGCTTAACCCACGTGGAGTCCCAAACTACACACAATTACCAAGATACAAAAGTATAAGGTATACCGGGGGCGCAGTTATCAGGCAGGTTTCGCGACAAAAAAATATAGAGATAATTAGATAACTGCGTAGGGTGCCGGATTACTGCGCATGGCGTAGGCGGAATACGTGAAAATATACATAAAAAACTGCCTGATAAAAGGACCAGCGGGCCAACCTGCCTGATAACTGCTCACCCAATGTATATAAGTGTAAGTGCTTGTCATTGGACTGGGACACCGTATGGATTGGGCTGGAAGAGATATTGATAGAACAAATTGTATTTTACCTATTGATAGAACAACGGTATTATACCGTGACTCAACTGAATTACTGTGTTTTTTTATGTGAAATGATCATGATTGTTTTCATTTTATGAATCGCGACCGAAACGCTTCACGAAACGGGCTGAAAGAAGGCCTTTCGCTAATCCCATAACACAACACCCGGTGAAATAGGACGGTTCTACCGTAGAACGTCTACCTACTCAGTGTCTCACATGAATTATCGGTGTTTTTCTTTCGCATTATCCAGATACGAGGAATCGAATGAATTTTTAAAACGACAAATTTTGGCGCTGGAGAGTAATTTTCAGCTTGTCAAGAAATCCATAAGCTAAAAGCGTGCCCTCCATCATATCAAAATTCAAAACTTGTGCTTCATGAGATAAACTTTATTAAAAATCGCACACCTTTTTACTAAAATTATTTTAATAAATTCACTTGAAATCAGCGGTTTCACGTGAAATTTTAGAGTTAAAATCCCGGAAATAGAGTCAAATGTTTATTTTTTTCTCAACAATGTAATTATTTCGTTAAGCCTAGGACCTGTACCATAAGGCTCGATATTTTTCTCTGGCGGCACTAAAATCTTCCATACCAAATGCTTTGAAATAACATGTACAAAGGGTATACCAAAGCTTAACTGATGAAGAGATCAGCACCGAATTAACAGACACAGTGATCCTAAATAATGGGTTGCTCAATGGAAATCGTCTTTTATTCCAAACGTCTCTGAAACAAGTATACTTTGGTTAGTAAGATAGATCAGATCTATTATAGACTTACATTCAATGCTCCAGTTCAAATCTGGAGTGAGAATTAATACAGCGCGATTCTTTCAATAAATGTAACGAATTTATAACGTAGTTTTAGTAGTTTTAACAAGGAAAAATCGAACACCGTGATTGTTTTTTTTTCTGAATAAGAATTTACAACGATCGAGCCATTTAACCATAGAAAAACCAAATAGATTTATTGTTACCGCAAAAAATGAAAAATAAACATAATTTTTATATTTTTTAAGCAATTTGTGATAATTATTTGTAACTCAGAAAACTGCGTTTCTATGCTTTAAGGATCCTTTACTAATAGTAGATTTTCCAAATTATGTGTTGGAAGTTACAGGCACGGCTATTAGTTTAAAATTAATACAAAAAAGTTTGTCGTTACCCGAAATTTTCGGACATTTTCACCTGATTATTAAATTTTTGCATAAGACATCTTTCAAACTCAAAAACAATTTAAAAATGAATTTGAGAGATCATAAAGGACATCTCTGTATTTATGTATTTACATAATTCTCTACATGGTGACTGGGGAATTCCGCTCATTTTATAGTCGCTTCGGCTTGCCCGAGCGAATGAGAGAACAGAAACGAAGCTTTTAACGTAGGTTTTAGACGAAAAAAGAGCGGAATTCCCTTTTTCTAATTACGGCATTATTTTTCTTTTCCTTATAAATTAAGCCTTAATATACACCGCTTGAGGGTTTATCAGGCCCCCCTTTATCAGGCCACTTTGCCCGCTCGTGCGCTTATCAGGCCACTTTTTTTCCAAAAAGTTTTNTTTATGTATCATCAAAAATCTCTTTAAAAATCATCCAATATTTATTGTAAAATATAATAAAATATAAAGAACAAAAAGAAAAAAACTGCCGTAATTTGTTCTAAAAGTCTAAAAATTAATGCATATAAATATGAGCGGAATTCCCCCTCTGGGGGTAGATTCCGCTCAAAAAAAATGAGCGGAATTCCCCCTCTCAGGGTTGATTCCGCTCAAAAAAATGAGCGGAATTACCCTGTTCTCATTTACATACCTGGTATATCTGCCGTATA
This sequence comes from Oikopleura albicans, assembly GCA_004367875.1. Classification (NCBI taxonomy): domain Eukaryota; kingdom Metazoa; phylum Chordata; class Appendicularia; order Copelata; family Oikopleuridae; genus Oikopleura; species Oikopleura albicans. The sequence continues at coordinate 319,299 of SCLG01000031.1, forward strand.
TTTTTGTGCAAATTGGCTCACTGCACTTTGAATTTAACCGTGCGATTACAAGCCGTCTACACTTGCAAAAAAAAATGAAGAGCCAAGTTACAATTTGCTCGTTTGTGTCCTTCATTTAAAGGCAATTGAGCACATGAATTAAAAACAAATAAAATCTGCAGCAAAGACTACTGCATAGTATAAGAAATGATTGCTAGCGGTGTAATGTACGCGGATGGACGAATAAAGCTAAAAACCAGCCAGATAAGAGCACGGGCGGGAATAAGTGAGGATATTCCGTTATTTTTAAACAAATTTTCGCTAGTGATATAATATCGAACTGACTTTCCGTTTTTTCAGGAATCACCAGCAGCTATGTTCAGAAATAAATGCATTGTTTGTGCAATATTATTGATCTTATATTTACGTTGTTAACAATTCTCCGTTATCACTGATATTATGATAATAGTTGTATCTAACCGCTATGCACTATTGGGGCAGTTTTGTTAGTTGTACGTGGTGAATATATCTACGCACGGAGTATACTGTGATAACGGAGAATTGTTAAAAACGTAAATATAAAATCAATAATATTGCGCAAACAGTGCATTTATTTCTGAACATAGCTGCTGCTGATTCCTAAAAAAAGGAAACTCAGTTCGAACTTCATATCATTAGGGTAATTAAAATACGAATTCCGACTAAATTAGTACAGGAACGTACATTATATTGACAAATAACAAACTTTTTCTGAGAATAAGAGACTCCAGTGTAGGACACCCTAGGTCACACTGTACACAGCTACTTCGTGCTCTACTGTTTTATATTCACTAGTTACTTAATTCTCTACTGTTCCATATTATTTGCTCCATATTTACTCAACTGGCTGTATATATAAATACTGACTTGTAAACATCAAATTTAGTTCTAACGCTGTGATTTAATCAATGAATAATTCAAGTTGATTTCTATAAACTGCACTATATCTTTGTACCTCAGTTGGTGACTGAAGTGAGATTCGAACCCACGCCCGGAAGAGATTCGAATTCTTTAATTACGATTATATTGTAAATTTCCTTTATACGAATTACAATTCCTGGCAGAATTAAGCTTAAGCGATTTTCTTTGCCGAAATCGGATCGCGAAAACCGACTTTTTCTCATGCTCGCAAATAAAAAGTCCCTAATGGACGCGATGAATATTATTCCGTCAAATGTGTTTGACCATGCCTATATTGGGCCCCGTATGTATCAGATCCTTCAAATAGCAACTAAAAAAGACTTGGAACAACTCATACGTCGGATTCAACCGGAACCATTCCCAATTATCTAAAGTAATTATAGAAGATAAGAAAAATTCACCAAAAACATTTATTGTTTTCCTATAATAGGAAAATTAATTTAATTCTCAACAAAAAAATCCAAAAAGGGGACGGAGTTGTGGTGGACACCCTAAGTACATTTCTGCGGTTATTTGTATGCTTATTACGGAGTGCCAGTGGCGCACTCTTTGGGAGCATATGAACAACGGCAGGAACCACAACTCGACCTCCCCCGCATTTCGACCCAATAAACTATAACATTAATTAGTAACAAGTATATATGTGTGCCGCACCGGTTAACCTAACATAGTTAACCTTACCAGTGTTCTAAATAGCAATCAATTAGATGCATATGTGATCATACACTTAATGATTTACAACGGGAGATAAGGTGCCTTGCTCTGACTGGTGATGTGGGTGATTTGATTGATTCTCTTATATTCCGGAAGAAGTTTTTAATAGATCTGTTGGGTTATTCTATCTATATATAAACCCCAAAGAGCAAGATCAACTTATTTTGATCGATAAAAAATTCGGTAATTATATAAAGTTAAAGTTGAACAGATTCTTGAACTATTTAAGTGGTCATAAATTAGGACTCATAATGCGAAAATTTATTTATCAGTTCGAATTGAGATTTTACTTAATTCATTATCGGTTTCACAAAACCTTGGTAATACCGCCTTGATGTATTTCTCAGTCTTATCCGTGAACGATCATGATTGTGAGCCTGTGACCCTTACCGTTGAAAAAGAAGGCACCATAACCGGTATTTCTATATAACGTGAGTCACATCCCTAATTCAACACTTGGTTCGAAAATGGAGTCGAAAATTAGCAAATCAGCTTTGCTCAGGAAAGCGGTGCCGAGACACAACGCGGAAACAGAAAATATTCGACTCAAAAAACCTAATGAAGTATTATGTAACATACTACTCCATTACATAATACTCCAACATAATTTATGTTCCGCCTAATGAAAATCAAACAACAACTCAACGAACACAAAACATAATAAACCGAACACAAAACATGATAAACCGTATGCGACATTTCTGACAAGCAACTAGACATTATAGCCAGCAAAACATTGGAGTCAGCAGCACTCAGCATCAGTATTCGACTTCTGCTGAGCGACGAGAAAAAAAAATACTTCGATTAATCGACACATTTAACATTTGACAAATAAACATCTCCCACATATAAGCAGACAAAAATTGACGAATCTATAATTAAATCGCATGTTAATTTTATCAAAGCTATCTAAACAACCAAAAAAGGGGGAACTCATCATAGAAGATTATGTTGATTTCTATAAACTGAAGTCTATTTTCTGTCTCAACAGTTAAGGGCGGTTCTGAAAGATATGGCACATTCCCACAGTAAAGATAAACTTATATAATATAAGTTATATTCAATTTTTAAGTAAGGGTGAAATCACTATTTTTTGGGGAAAAAGCGAAAACGCCACAATGTAACCAGTCACTTTAGTGACAATAAGCTAATAATTATTAAGATTTTCGTAGGTTTGGTTTTTGTCTGGCAGGCATGTACCTGTATTTTTGGACAGTGAATTCGATTTTCAAATTGTCATTAAAAAACTAAGCCATTAATATGTCATGTACCTCATTTTTTCCATCAAAACACTGATGTTTTCAATATTTATTTGTTTTTGTTTTGCAATTCTGATCATGTTTTTGATTAAATACACATAGCTTATTGAATTGTTCAATCAAGAGGCATGAAAATACGTCAATCATACTACCGTATGATCGTCCATCAGATTTATAAACCAAGGCCATGTTCCTGCATAATGAATGGTGTGCAGCATCTTGGTATCGTCAATAACTCCAAACACTTTTGTGCCCAGCTGTCTTATAGTTACGCATATCAAATACAAAATTATATTCATTTTGTCTTTTACTGATCCAAGTGTTGCAATAAAAAAGAGCTTTAATTCTTAAATCTTCAAAATGAAGCATTCCAATTCAAGTAGTTGATGCTATACAGAATAATAAATCTAGGTTTAACGCTTCGATCCGTTTGATGCTATGCATTACAGGGAATTGTTTACAGCTTGAATTTTAAATACCAGTTATATACATAAATTTATCATTTTAAACAAGGTTCAACTCAAAAGGTTTATCAGCGAAGCTTATTATTTTATTTTTTTACTCATTTTATTTACCTCGTAGAGAATATAAAATTCTAGTATACACCACTCCTACTCATTGTTCGACGTAAAAAATTGACGTGGAACATACTACTAGAGATGAATTTTAAAAAATGCCTTTGAGGCCGATTTCTTATGCCGGACAACGAGTAGCGTTACGGTAAACGATCGCTTGTATTAAAATATAAGCGATAAATTCGGATCTGATTAGATGAGCAAGGTACCGCATTCCCAAAATAGAATAAATTATCACTTTATTATAAAGTGGCTGGGAAAGGTAGAAGCTCAACAGTACTTTGATGTATGATCTAACCTACGCGTTTTGATTCCCACCAATCATATTCACCGGCTTTATAATCAAAAGTGAATATTTCTTTATCTTGAGAATATGGTACCTATTTCATCTAATTAGAACCTTTAAATCAAACCAGGTTATTTCATTGGAGGATGAATTATGTAACTAGAACTGAAGGATTCTTTGGACTTGGTTTTCGAAAATATGATCAGAATATTATAACACTGAATTAATAAGTCTAAATTATTCCTTGGATTATTTAAAAACAAAGCGTAGTATGGTTGTGCGATATAATATGCGATATAATATTATAAACTGGTTACAAAATGACCTAGTTAGGCGTATTTACAAAATAATGAACCTATTTGGTCAACCCTTTATAATATAATATTGACCTGTCCAAAATTGTGACTGATAAAAGCGTATATTAAATACCATTTATAATATTTTGCAATATTACCCTATTAGAGTTAATATTTAAAATATTACGCTGTCAGAAATTGTGAGTGGCAAAAGCGTTATGATTTGAAAAAAGAGCAAAAGCATTGAAATAATCAGCATCAAGCTATACTAACCACAACACATACATGTTGACGACACGCTGTTTCTGACTAAAAGAGGAGAAATACTAAATTAGATCATTTGAATAATCGATACAATCAAAGGCCTATAATAAATAGGCCCTATATACCACGAATACTCATACCAAAAGTTTCCCGCCAGAAGAGACATTTTTATGAAAAAAGGAAACCGGGTAAGTTCAACATCGCGTTTTTTATTTCCCCTCCTGTAGTTCTTTCGATCCCGACGAACTCCTCGACAATTCGATACACATCAGAACTACAAAAAGGTCAGCATTCTGATATCGTTTATATCGTTAAACCAGAATTTCATTGGAACTCCTGATAGCAACACTTTTAGTTCTAAATCTGGATAGGACACTATTAGATAGTTCAGCACTTTCTTATCAGATAAGCCAAATTCACGAAATGGTTGTATGAACACTCCAGTCCCAAAGATTAGCGAAAAAACTTCTTCAAATTGAACATTTGAAGAAAAAAACAAGAAAAAACTACTAGTTTGAGATATAAACCATGTGCGCCGTATTGTGTAATAAAAACTGTAACATTACGTTCAATTGTAACATAAGAGCGCAGTGCGTAGGCGATTTCGCTGTAAAACGCCAAAAATTATTAATTGTAACATAACGGATCCTGAGGAGGAAAATATTGCGCAATAAGTGTTTTGTGTACAAATTGTAACACAACGTAGTGCGTGGGCGATAATGCTGGAAAACTTTCTGCAAAAAAATGTGACATAACGGGATGAACGAGAAAAATTATAACTTAACGGGCTGAAACAAAACGGCGCACCTGCTGTATATCAAAATGAGCGCTGATGCAAGTTCTATTATTATTTAGATAGATGGTATTTGTACCAGAACCACAAAAACATGAAATTTTAGTATTAAATGGTGATTTTGCCCAACTGGTTGGTGTTTAGCTGTTCTTAGTGTCGAAATCAGAAGCACCGAGATAAAATACCCCTAGTGAAATGCTTTTAAGAACATATGAATCATATGATATGATTAACTTCATTTTCGACAAAAAATTAGGAATTCGCTTTAACAATGAACCATATTATCAGACAGTCCTACTTACGGGAATATAATTTTACGCAAGTTTCTTTCGTGATGTTCATTACAATAAAAAATCTGGTAAAAATAGGATAAGTGAGCAGTTACGAAACCTTTTATTGACTATGTAGCAATAAATGGATTATAATCAATTTGGTTAAATATTTATGTCCCGCTGATTATTCATTGGTTAGCGGTACCAATATTGTCAAATCTTAACAGAAAAATGTATTCCAGGAATGTTTAGAACAATTGGTTTGAGAGAATCATTAAAATCCCCCGAAAGAGAGAACATATAATTTAGCTTTAATTATTATTTTAATTCAGTACACCCGCGGTTCCCTAATATGTGTTCCATTCTGGTGCTTAGTATGCTAGTTGGTTTCTGTTCGTCTTGGAGGGCCTTTTGTCGGCAAGATGTTTGTTTAACGGTAAGAAAATGACTAAAATACAAAAATTAAAATAAAACAGTTCTTTAGTCTGTTCATGGGAGAGATGGATACTAGAATGTAAAAACTTTCAGGTCCAAAAACTTTATGGTTTTATTTTGAATTTCAAGTCAAATTTCTGTCATCAGCGTGCTCTCAACACATGCACCCGTTTTAGTAGGCCTTTCTATTTAATACTTAAAAATCGATAAGAGCTATCCCCAATCCGTTTTTGGATCCAATCCGTTTTTGAACCGAATCCGTTTTTCGCTGGGTTGGTTGCTGACGGTAAAACATTTTTTTCGTCAAAAATTAATTTCCGGTTAACCGGAAATGGACTTCTGGTCACCAGTTTCAATACTTTGGTACTTTGTACTGTCGAAAAAATTTGAATTCAAGTTTGAAGTAAATTTTTTTTTGCAATGTTTGGTTACCGGTTTTGGTATTTTATTACCTCCACAATTCGAATTTCGACCTACCGGACTACGTGTCTTATTATTATTCTTTTTATTGATTCGATAGCTAATCTAAATTGGTTTTTATAGGTATAGGTATATTTTGTCCAAAACCGGTCTGTTAAATTCACACAGTGAAGAGTTGTCATTATTGTTATTAAAAACGTTACTCCGGTGAACTGGAAAGTAATTGGGAAAAAATAACCGTCATCTGCACACAGAACGAATACAAAAAACCGATTTAACTAACAGGGGGAAGTGTGTGCATATATGCCCTCAACTTTTCCAGAAAATTCCATTGGCGGTATTCAAATAGGTCGTTCGCAGCTTATCCTCGGATTTAACTGTATTTAATGGCGTCATGATTATGGTAGAGCAAAAATTATTGTGAATTTTTAAGTGTGCATACGTGCACACAATTTCCCCCTACGGGTTATCAAAAAGTCCTTCCCCCTGAGACTTAACATTAAAACATGTATTAAATTATCAAATTATTGATTTGCAAGATTGAAAAAATAATTTAATAATTCAAGTGCTATCAAACTTTTCTACACGATATTTTGGAACAATTTCACTCCAATCTTTATGATCAGTGCCGTCGACTAATATCGATGCGATTTTGCTGCAGTGCGCACTTAAGCGGCAGTCATGGATTGGACACAGGTTTTTAACTCCGACAGACACGCACACTCTATTTGAAACAACTCGAGACCCAGAACGAAATTGTTTCTTTAAAGCTAGGATTTTAGGGTTTAAAAGATTTCAGAAGTATATCTTATCCGGGATAAGAAGTTATCCCAGATATGAGATATTCACTAAAATAGCCGTTCGGGACCACATTTGGTCCCACTGCGCGGTCTCGGGTTAAACTACATATTCCGTAGTTTTTTGGGGCCGCGCAAGGTAGACATTTCCTGGCTTGACAAAAATCCCAAATTCAATTTTATTTTAACCTTCGAAAAAATTCTAGAGCCCTCTACACACATTTTATGAATTTCATTTTTACCCTTTTTCTCACTAACTTTTTGAGCTCTACAATATGGCCAAAAAATTTTTCAAATAAATAGGCCCTATAGGCCCACAATTATTAAATACAGTATGCTCAGCGAAAGAAGATCTTAACTGTACGGGACCGGGTCATAGTAGATATATGTTGTCTCTCAGATTTAAAAATTTGGTCGGGTATTAACAATGCGCGTTAACGAAGTGAAGCAAAAAATCAATTGACTACCTTGCATATGTATTATAGGCTATAATTTATAGCTATGTTTGCTTTGTTAAAATATAATTTGAATGCCTGATAATAAAACACATACTGTATGTGACATACAGCTGACAAAACACCATTTATATATTTATGTAGGTTTAACCAATTTTCCAGAAACTTACAAAACTACTTATCTATATTAGCTCACGAATCGTGAGACTGTCACGATCGTCGACTAATTAAAACAAGTTTTGATACAAAACTTTTGAAAAGTATAAGTTAAGCATGCCCTGTTCAGAATATTTGCAGAAACTTTATGACTTGTTTTTAGGAAATTCCATTAGGGATGGCTTTTATACGCCGTATAACTTATGGTCATTCACTGACGCATAGTGATTCAATACAACTCAAAACTTCCTGTTGACATAGTACACTTTCCAGATCATAATATCATAATTATATTTTATTAAAGTAGTGAATAAAACTTATAATATCATATTGACCTTTTTTAATATTACAATAAACAATATAAGGCTTCACCGGTACGGTACGCGAGAGAACTGTGCAATGTGCCCGATAAGTGCGCAGTGTGTACGCGAAGTAGCGGAAAATATGGAAAAAAGCTATAATTTTATTTTTAGTCATAAAATGTAACCCAAACGAAAAATTTTCTTCAAATGTTGACGAAATACGGAACGTCTAACGATTTAATAAATGTACAATAAAAGAGCGTTAGATTCAATTTCCGTAAGCATAGCGTACTACGTGCTTTAAATTATCGAGAAATCGTAAAGAATCGTACAAAACCATTCTAAAATGTTATCACTGGGCTTATCAAAATAAACTTTCGAGCTTTTTCAGATACTAGCAGTCAGCTACTGATAATGAGAGATGGACTAGCAGTTATTAACCTATCGGACATCAAAAATGACCTTTCACAGCGGACAAAACTAAAACGTGCACTTACTGAAGCTGGAATCTTCTATGTGATTGGACATGATATAGAAAAAGCTACGTTTCAAAAGTTATTTAGCGCCACACAAGCGTTCTATAATGCCCCTCAAGGATATTCAGTTTACACGACTTGCGTTCTTTTTTGGCCCAAATTTTGAAAGGCAGATTTTCAAAATCTGCAACATTTACCTTCAAGCGTGTCACATGAACTTCAGCCAATATTTTTCAGCCGTCTTTTCATACTTTCTATATAAGCAAATGTCATTTTTTCCCAGAATGTTTTTTATGGAGCCAAAATGAAACTCCAATTTTAAAAATAATTCCAATTATTTATAAAAAAGTAAATACGAAAGAGAGTAAACTCATGAAGGCCTTTAACGTTTTATAGTTCTCTTTTAAAAAGGAACTTCAGATAAAATCAAACTGAAACTTAATTTTTTATATTATCAAATAAAAACATGACCGAAATAACTGTTTTGTCGAAAACTAAACTCTAACATAAGACAAAAAGCAGAAAATGCATGCATATCGCGACGGCCAATTGTTACACGACGGAAATGTCTTCGGAGTAAAAGCTCAGAAAGAGTTTGAAATAAATTGTGGATAAAATGTCAAAAGCTAGACTTTGTAATCTGGGTATGCAATCTCGGAGTGCACTTTTAACTAAAAACCCAAAAAATCGCGTTGGCTTTTGGTTGGGGCACTCAACGCATATTTTACAACAGTTGGTGACACTGTCGAGTAATATGCTAAATAGTTGTGTAAGGTGCCCGATAACCCTGTAGGGTGCCGGAAAACTGCGGAAAATTAAAAAAAATTTGGAATCATTTTGAAAAACCTGCCGGATAAGAGCACAAGCGGGTAAACTTGTCGGATAATTGCGTAGGTGGTTTTTTTTCGAATGGGTCATCAGTGAAATAACTGCTTCCCCAAAAAATAATAACGTAATATTTTTTTTTAATTAACACGGGAAATGTGCGTGAAACATGTTGTGAAACAAAATGGCACAGATTTGACGTGAAACTATGTTTAGACAGATTGTAAACGATCGGAACCAAAAGAATAAACCAAGCTGAAAACTTAGCAAATTGAATAAAACTTCCGACAAAATAAATTCATATCCAGTTTTAACCCCTTCAGACAATCACTTTAAAACAAGTGTAAGAACTCAGGCTATGTAGTAAAATAAATATTTCCTAACATATCGAATCGAAAAGTTCGTATATATAGTAAAACTTCGTGTATTTTTTGATACATAAAGTTTCACCTCGTTATGTTTTTAATATTTCCACGGTTGTCCAATGATCAATCAATTTTTCACAATCGCATTTTTATTAATTTTTGAGCTTTTGAATATGCGATAACATTGAAAATATCTCTATAACATATTTGTTGATCAATGATCCTGCTCGAAAATGTTGATATTTATTAAAAATATGAAAAAACGCCTACGTGCGCCCTTATTAATCAATTTTCCGTTGTGTTTCGATTTTTACTCCGTCTGTTTTTATGCACTATTTCGGTACCTTAATACTATTTCAAACTTTTACATACGCTCTCGTCCACCCTGCGTAAAAATGTTATTAATGAAATAAGGTACGTAGTGTAAAAAACGGCTTCTAAAATAGGGATGCCAATTGAACGGAAATTAAACTTGAAGTGTAATGCGAATGTTTAGAATTGATGAAAATTCGGAGGTCAATGCCGCTCAAACAGACAAGGCGCCGTTTTCCATGTCTTAATTACCGGAATTCTGACTACCAAATGAACACTAATTTGTTTAAACAGAAACACTTAGAAAAACAAAAACATATGTTTGCAAGTTCAAAGAGAAAAAGCAAAACAAAAGTTCAACCATAATTTTGGGTCGTACAGTTTAACCCTCATTCGCCGCTGCTACACACGGTGTGCGATTTTTCACGGATGTCGCTCTCACGGTTAAACCACTTTTTGAAGTGGTCGGTTTGGTTTGACCAAATAAGTTATATGGCCTTTGACTTCCTAAAACGAGAACCAAAACATTATTTTTATACAGTAGGTGTCTCGAAATTGAGCCATCTAGGCGACNTATTTTCCATTATCTTGGATTCGCCTACGCATTTTCAACCATACGCCCACACAATGTACCGTTATCTTGGTAACATGACCCTATTTTCCGTTATCTTGGATCCATTTAGCCCCAAACTTTCCCAAGATAAAGGTACATCTGGTGTATATATAAATACATGACCGAAATACTTATTTTGTCGAAAACTAAACTCTAACATAAGACAAAAAGCAGAAAATGCATGCATATCGCGACGGCCAGTTGTTACACGACGGAAATGTCTTCGGAGTAAAAGCTCAGAAAAAGTTTGAAATAATTTGTGGATAAAATGTCAAAAGCTAGACTTTGTAATCTGGGTATGCAATCTCGGAGTACACTTTTTACTAAAAACCCAAAAAATCGCGTTGGTGTTTGGTTGGGGCACCCGACGAATATTTTACAACACTTGGTGACACTGTCGAGTAATATACTAAATAGTTGTGTAAGGTGCCCGATAAATCTGTAGGGTGCCGGATAACTGCGGAAAATTTAAAATATTTTGGAATCATATTGAAAAACCTGCCGGATAAGAGCACAAGCGGCTAAACTTGTGGGATAATTGCGTAGGTGTTTTTTTTCGAATAGGTCATCAGTGAAATAACTGCTTCCCCAAAAAATAACGTAATATTTTTTTTGTAATTAACTGTCGATAAACACGGGAAATGTGCGTGAAACATGTTGTGAAACAAAATGGCACAGATTTGACGTGAAACTATGTTTAGACAGATTGTAAACGATCGGAACCAAAAGAATAAACCAAGCTGAAAACTTTAAGTAAACTAATAGCAAATTGAATAAAACTTCCGACAAAATAAATTCATATCCAGTTTTAACCCCTTCATACAATCACTTTAAAAGAAGTGTAAGAACTCAGGCTATGTAGTAAAATAAATATTACCTAACATATCGAATCGAAAAGTTCGTATATAGTAAAACTTCGTGTATTTTTTGATAATTTTTCACGATCGCATTTTTATTAATTTTTGAGCTTTTGAATATGCGATAACATTGAAAATGTCTCTATAACATATTTTTGATCAATGATCCTGCTCGAAAATGTTGATATTTATTAAAATTATGAAAAATATGAAACAAACGCCTACGTACTGCGCCCTTATTAATAAATTTTCCGTTGTGTTTCAATTTTTACTCCGTCTGATTTTCTCCACTATTTCGGTACCTTAATACTATTTCAAACTTTTACATACGCTCTCGTCCTCCCTGCGTAAAAATGTTATTAATGAAATTAGGTACGTAGTGAAAAAACGGCTTATAAAAGATGGATGCCAATTGAACGGAAATTAAACTTGAAGTGTAATGCGAATGTTTAGAATTGATGAAAATTCGGATGTCAATGCCGCTCAAACAGACAAGGCGCCGTTTCCCATGTCTTAATTACCGGAATTCTGACTACCACCAAATGAAGACTAATTTGTTTAAACAGAAACAATTTTAAAAACAAAAACATATGTTTACAAGTTCAAAGAGAACAATAAAACAAAAGTTCAGCCATAATTTTGGGTCGTACAGTTAAAAACATGATAAAAAACGATTTGGAAAACAGCACTAGATTTTCTCCAGTTATATACAACAAATCAATACTATAGGAACTTAGTCAGCAATTATTTAATGTCTTAAGTTTTAGAAAATTTTAGAAAATTGTACTAAAAGTTTAAAAATCCTTTAAAAAATCCTTAACACTAATTTCTGACCTGTTTTTAACAAACGTTGTGAATTTTTGACAAAGACCAAAATCGAATTTCTGATATTTTTGAAACACTAATTAAAATTGCGTTACGTTTCCGGTGATTTTTGAAAATTATTGACCGAAGTGATGGATTTGCTGATTAAAGCTCTAAGCATTTATTTTATTAAAAACGTTCGAAGAAATGCTTAATTTGCCGACGGACAGCTTGTGCAATAATCGAGGTAATACTAACATCCAGAGAAATAACTAGGTAATAAATAGCCTGATATTTTCTTGAAAAAAAAAGATACAGGTGAACAGTATGAATGTGGTATCGATAACATGTGCATAGCTCGCATTAAAAACAACTGATTGCGACCGTAGCGGTAAAACAGCTCGATATCTCCACAGGGTGTATATAATTAAAATATTTGAAGATACGGTAACTGAACTACACTGTATATGCTCATCGGAGTTCGACAAATCCAAAATGATTCAATCAGAGCACACATTTCCTGAAATTATGAACGTGTTTTACCAAGATAAGTAGGGTTATTGATAATTTTATTCAAAATTTCAATCGTGTTTAAAATTTCCCCTAGAAGGGTATTTGTCTAAAAATTTTTAAGAAAGACCACGGTGCCCATAATCTCATTTTTAATACAATTGTTTACAAATTGCTTCTTAATAACATATTTGTCAAAACCCTAAATTAAAGTCAGCTAATATTCAAGTAAAAATTAAACACAAATGGCGTCGATTGATATATGTTCCTGGGTCGGTGGTGGTGATTTTGGGGAAAACGCTGCGAACCAAAACAGAGGGCAAAACCAAAGGTGTTTTATAAAATTTTTTACCAGCAATCTTAATTACTGTAAGATAACTGGTCCTAAGATCACCCGTCAGGTGGTGTATCTAACCCATCAGGTGGTCAAGAACTTGGTGATTTGTTTCGAGAACACTCACACACTAATGTTTTTAAGTCCCGTACTACCGGATCAAAAAAGAACAGGAGTTGCGACAATACTATTGGCCGGTGCAATTTAAACCAACTATGGTTGACGTTTTCAGGCGATCTATAAGTAAAAATCCGTACAAAGAAACATATCTCCAAAGAATAATTGACAAAATCAAAAAAATTTCCCAGACACAAACGACCCACATTACTTGGAGCACGGTTCTTAACGACGCTTATTAATAATGCTGACTAAATAAGTTATTATACATGCCATAACTTTAAAAAGTGACCAAAAAGTTGCCCATTCATATAATGATTCTTTAGATATGTTGATGGCTTTAAACTTTGGAAACTTCGACGCAAGTTTGACTTTGCGTAGTTAAAAAAATAATGAGTCATGAATCATGAGTAAACGTGAGACTCACGTTACGTGACGATTACAAATTTTGATCCCGGGGACACCCAGGGTTTGAGTGAAATATAAAACATAAAGGTTATATACAAGGGTAATTTAGCGAGACGGGTGAATCTTATGAATTAAGAACCACTAATAGACTATGACACCCAGACGAGCAAACGGCTATACGGAAAATCTTACCACAGCCGGTGCAAACTACAGTCAAAGTTAAATATTCTGTAAAATTGAAATGAATGTCCTAAAACAATCGTCATTTTATGAAAATTATTTTAGATATATAACAATTAGCTGATGCGAGGTAGCTTTAAGAGGTAGCTCTAATAGTCAGTATGTTAAAAAAGTATATTCAAATTCAGAGTTTAAAACGTTTGTACGATGAATTTTCAGATATTTCATTTTTGTAAACAATGGGTCCCTCATCTTCTTAACCAGCCACTTTTTGCACACTTTTGTGGCCGCCTAACTGCGTATCCTGTGTATATTATGTGTGTAATAGAACAAGTTATTTTTCTCCGTCTTGGCGGTTTGAATACACAAAAATTATAACGGTAATTTTGTATTGTACTACATACTGTATAACTCGTTTGAATGCTTAACGATGTATTGAACGTAAAAAACGGTTTAACGTATCATAACAATCGTGACCCGGGATTGAGTATAAATTCTGAAGTCAAGGTGAGTTTAAATAAAAAAAAATAATTTACGTTCGACCCACACCATTCCATTCTTATATAAATTGTAGTGAAAACTGTCTGAACGGTAGAGTCGTAGTAATGAAACGTACGCTTACTTGGCGTTCCAACCTTTACCTGATCCGCCTTTACTTGGCGCCCTTACTTGGCGCCCCTGTGTTATTTTGGTCGGATTTTATCTAGTTACCAAGTTCATGCAGTACACACGGTACTTTCTGATAAAAAAATAAATAAAGAGTAATTAATTTCGTTCGTTTAAAGGACGGTGGGTCATCTGCATTATCAAAAATATTAAAAGTAGTTTTACGAAGTATCATTCGCTCGCAACTTACGCCGGACTGCCACGAGTGTGATAAGTAAAAACTGTAGGGAACGGCTGTTTGAAATTCATGGTACTTTGATTATAAATTCACAAGTTATAAAATAAGCACCTAAATTGTTTTTCGTTCTGATTTATTTATTAGTTATACCTTATACACCGGGTGCGCCGTTAGCTGACCGACATTTTCGCCGAAAAAATATTTTTTTACGTAATAATGACCAGATAACGGCGTAGGGCGTAGACGGACTGCCTGGACAATTCTCGGCCAAAGACGGCCCGATAAGAGCACGAGCGGGGAATTGCGCAATACCAAATTTATTATGCCATGAAAGACCGACCTTTAAATATCATATATTTTTTGGCAAAAAAGTGACCGAATAAACCAATCACTGAACAAAATAGTTGGATGAATCTCTTTTAGTGAAAAATTTTAATACAAATTATTTCAATACAAATTATTTTAATAAAAATTTAATAAGTAAAGGTTATTAAAAAATTAAAGAAAAAAGAGTCTACAATTTTTTTCTTGAAAATTCCGGGCCAGATAACGGCGCAGTGCGTAGGCGGAGTAGCTGGAAAAATTCCGGCAAGATAAAGGAACGAGCGGGAATTCCGGCCAGATAACGGCGCACCCGGTGTAATTTATTATCCTAGCAGACGACCATGTACTTTGACTGTGAGGTTCATTTCGAAAAGATTTCCAATGTAAATCATACTTCAAGCTAGAAACAAAATAACACTGGCGCCCCCTTATTCAACCTCGTATAAAGTGATAATCGTAAAGTACACTCTTGCTTTTTTGACAGAGATTTTTTGAACAGAGATTTTGCACAATGTTCATTTTCAAACCCAAGAGGAAGCCTAAAACAGCGGTAATTATAAAAATAATTGATCAGAGAAGTTTTGACATACAAAAAAGTTCAAAAATAGTTTTAATTGTTTTTAGATACGCCAGCCTCATGAGACGAACGATGACAAGTTTGCTCAATTAAGTATATGTTCAAATTAGAATAAAATTGAATGTTCTAAAAGTAGAAATGTAATATTTTTCCCGGTACTAAAAACGTAAGCATAAAATAAAAAAGGGTCAGCACTTAAAAAAGCGGTTGAGGCCTCAAAAAGTCGAAAAAAAGAGAGAATGCTGATGTCGTACTAGAAAAATGACTATGCAGTTACAGACGCCAGCGCCGTAGGCGCGGAGCGTATGTAACTGAATTGACAAGCGCGCCTATTGGCTCATGCTTTTTTAGAGGCGCCTCCTATTGGCTAGCGTCCTTTCCCACGCAAACAACTCCCCGCGCTGCCTGTTATTGAAGTTACATGCATGCCAGTGAAAGAAAAAATAATGATGAGTGATTGGAATCGAACCCAAGATCTTATTGATACAGAAAAATACATTTTGAAAATCAATAGGTTTTGTGAAAAAATGTCATACGTTCTACGAGTTAGAAATAAAAACGGCTCTGTCTAGTATCGTAGAGTAAACTGAAGATTATGTGAAGATTTGGAATTTTTCTTCCCAATTATTTTTAGTTAGATTTTCGTGTAACCTACAAAAACTATCACTGTCAGTTTTTTTTTGGTTTTTGACGACCACTATCGCTATTTTCAGACTATCAGCTGAAAAATCCGAATAGGGCACAGCGGACAAAGTGTAGGAATTGTAGGAATGTTGTTCAAACACTTATGGTGTATTCACGCAGTTAAAGATTCTGTAGGTATCATAGGGGTGGTGAAAGGGTTAAGTACCTTGTATACGATTTTTACAAAAAGTCAAATACACTTGAATTAACCCGTTGTCTCTATAAAACTAATACTAATGTAGTGCATTCTGATTTTTCATGTGTACAAAATTAACTTAAGCCGTCTTAACATTAACTTTATTTTAGAAAAACGATTAGATGATTTGGAAGCCGAGAAGCTGAAATTAATAAATGAAAATTCTGTAATAAAAACACTTCTTTCCAAGTTTGATGAATTGTCTTGATGTAATTGTTTAAACACTTGACATATCTGCACTTTTCATTTCTTCAATTAAACAATTTCTTTTCCTATAGTCGAATAACCCATACTTTATGGGCCATACTATATGGCCAATACATTATATTTAACTGCTCATTCGTTTGGATTTTGCGACTTTTGTGATCAGATTTTGTTCTTTGTACAAATGTTTGTATTCTTTGAAAAATAATCTGCTTAAAATTTTCTGGGACTTTTTTTTATTTAATAATAAGTTTAATAATAGCAAGTTTCATCCTGGATAGTTTTCGTTTTTTTCGAACTGGAGGGATCTGTGCGCTAATGTACGGATTTCCCATGGAAATTAAAATGAATATGTTTTTGCATTTTTGTATTGACAATACAGTATAATACTAGACAATTTGTCTAACTGTGAATTTTCAGATAAAAGGAGAAGTTATACAGCTCCAAAAATATATTTTTTCCAGTTTTTTTTAATGTCGTTTTTTTATAAAATAAAACAGTATATTTCTAGGCTTAAAGTTGGACAAAATACGATTTTCAGATTAATTTTTGAAGCAATTTTTACGTGGTAGAGCAAATTGTTACATCATTTCGTATCATCGTAATGTATTTCAGCCACGTTATGGGCGGAAAATATCGTACGCGCTTCAGGAGTTAAAAGCGGAAATCGCATGCCATACTTATTGACAGATTATTGGATATGTTATGCATTATCAAGTGTTTTCATGATCATGCAAAATTTCTTCTGGAATTTCAAGCGGTAAGAATACACACAGAAGCAAAATGACCAAATCTTTTTAACAATCGATATGCCAATTTTTCCACGAGTTAAACTCTTGATAAAGTGAATCTCCGGGACACGACGTTACGCCTTTATCCCGATGCCCATAAAAACTCCAACATTCTCTATTCACCAACAAGGGTTTTCTAACACTGCTCTGTTATATAAGCAACAAGTCGCTGAAACGACAAATGTTTTTTTAAATGTACTACCAAAACTTTGTGCGTGAAAATACTAAAATTGTTGAAATTCAAAATTAGAATTGAAAAGCACTTTGGTGAGTTTTTCGGGCACCTTAAGACATCGTGACCGAGTGTTTTTAGAAATTGTTTTTCTTTTTGATACGGTATCTGTTTTGATTTCCGGTTTTCATTTTTTTTTCTGCTCACCGGATGTGCTCGGAACTAACCGGAAATTAAAAATAATGAAAAATATGATGATCACAAGAAAACTCGCGTTCTAAAATTCTTCTAGAAGCTTCTGGATTCTTCAAAATAATCAATCTTTAAATACAAAAAATATTATAGAAAATGTCATTATTTCGTCTAAAATTACTAACGAGCGTCCAGAAGCACCGTATGTGATCATAATTATTCGATCATTTTTGATAAAACAGCAAACTATGTTGGAACCCAATACGAAACCACGCCGTTCAAACTCAGCAAGTAATTGTTTTGCAGCAAGTAATGCATTCTCATTGGGCAACGATTCCATGAAATTTCCCATTATAGAAAACCCTAAAATACGGTTTATTTCAACAATTTTACTACATGAACGTGGAGGTCTTGCAATTCAAATTACAGGGGGTCTTACATTAAGGGACACCAAATTAAGAAACACCAAATTAAGGTACACCAAATTTAGGGACATAATTGAAATAAGGGACAAAAGTGGACTTTGGTCAAAAATAGTAAACCGTCCCTTAATGTGAGACCCCCTGTACTCGAAACAACCATGCATGGCCATGTTGACTGCAAGGCAACAATTGAAACGGTTATAAGGTCATATTGCTGTACAATCAGCCTTTGTCAAAACTAACAAATAGATTTGTTACCTTTCTGTTTCGGCATAAATTATTCAAAAATTATTCATTTTACTTATGTAATAGATGTTTGGCTCCACATGTATTCATTTGCGACTTTTTTTATTTTGAAAATTTAATAAAAATTGATCTAAAGAAGCAGAAATTTGTTTAAATTGAAAAAAAAAATAAAAAAAAATGTGAATCACTGTGTGAGACTGTAAAAAATTAAAAATTACCTAATGTCTGAGTGTTCCATCCTGAACAATGTGCTCCCTGGATTCCGAAACCGCGACCTTCATAAATTCGTCCATCTTGTCCGATTAAAAAGTTATAGCCGATATCCCACCAATCACGATCATCCATATGATAATCTTGCGTGTTCTGCATCACCGAAATGCAATTTTCTAAGGTAAAACACGGTGTACCTGCAGTATGATGCCCTTCGCCAGAATTTAAAAAAAATGAAAATGATAAGGTGATTTTATGATAGACAACCAATTCACTTGAAACACATTTTTAGGTACCTTTCAAAATAAACGCTATTATTTGTACGCAGGGTGTGCAGTTAACTGTTAACTTTTTATGTATAATTAACGACGCACCCTGGTTTGTTATAAATTGTACCAACTTTTATGTTAAATACTGGTCCTATGACACCGACTTCCGCGGGGAAATTAAAATTATCAAGATCTTTTGCGTCTCTTGCGCCCCATTGTGATCGTGGGACAAAGTTCGCGGCCCAAATTTGACCCTTGACCCATGTTTTGACACCTAACTCGTGTTGAAATCTTAACTCTTTCCGCAGAGTGAAGCCGGCTATTTCTTTTGTTATTCCGGCACACAAAGAGTCAAATTCAATACAAGCACGTTGCGCTGCTTCCAATGACAAATATATTTTCTGGTCGATTCATGGGTTCGAAATGTATTTTTTTGTCTGCCCCCATTAGAGATATATTTAAAACCGCACAGGTTGAAGATTGAAATACCTAATTTTTAAGAAAATAATCAACCTAGTTGTCCGGCCCGGACAAAAAGGAAGAAACTGTTATTTGTTTTTTCGCGTTGGTATGCTAACGCGGCTAATCAGAATTGGCAGCGCGAGACAATTTAGGTGTTACTCGGACAATATAATTTATATTCGGAACCCAAATCGGTATAATCGTAGAGGCCTTGATCACTATAGTGGTTCCAGTAATAGTCTCTTATCGTTCGCATTTTAGAATTTAAAGTTCACCATAATATCTATCATTGTGATACAGAAAAGAACCTCATGAAGGACCAAATGCAATATTTGCGATAAAACCATATAGGGATAATGGTCTTGTATAAAAAACTGGACTAATCAGAAAAGGTACTCGCCAAGAACTATAGATACTCGCCAAGAACTATAGAAAGTTTATCTGCCTAAGAGCACTCAATACCAGACTTGACCTTCCAGAAAACGAATTTTTTTTTAAAGACTAAAAAAATAGATAACATCTGAGTTTATCGCCTTACTTATGAATCAATGAATAAAAATATCACCGATTTCTGGAATTGAACAGCAAAGTGCGTAAAAAATGCAAGAATGCATCGCTGACAAAAAATCTGCCCGCTTAAGCGCCTTGTTGACGGATAACTGCGCAATGTATAGGTTCGATTAGCTAAAAATGTTGGGTAACTGCGCGATGTGCTACAAGCGGGGATTTTGTAATTTCTGAACTTGTAATTCCCTAACTTCCTCTTCATGGTCTTACGCAGCAGTCTTTATTCAGCCGTAGGTACGTTGAAAAACTTGCTAAATAAAAACACAAGCGAGAAGGTCAACCGAATAACTGCGTAGGGTATGTATATCTCTAAGACTTAGAGTCTAAGTTTTAAAATGCCATCTTTCGCGCGATTTTCATTTTTTCCAAGAACAAGAGCCGTTGTTAACGTTATTATCTTCATATTACTTAAAGTAACAGTTTTTAGTTCTACGAATGAAATATGTTCGTTAAAAGAATAGTAGCATGTGTAAAATTTCCCTTGAATAAATCATCGTCGAGACCCAAATTCAACCGCTGAGTCATCAAAATCTTAAAGTTACATATGAGAGCGTGATATAGGCTTTAGCGTTATATAGCTGATAGCCTAATTAAATTAAAGGATTTTGAAATAACAACACTATAACCAGTAGAATCCTGCGTATGTACCCTATATAAATTACAGCAAAAAATGTCATGACATACAATGGTAATTCACCAAAAATCCACACTTATAGATGAATAATATAGGCTGAAATCGAGAAATTATGGCAATTATTTCTGGAAAAAATCATATGTAGAACCTACTATTTTACAATTTACTTTTAAAAGGCTAACAAAATTTAAATTCACTTATGTCTCAGGAAATTATAACAAATTGTTGTATGTTGTAATATTGAATAATAACCCTTATAAATTTGTTCACGATTAAAATTTTCTACATAACTGTTAAATATATACCTCTTTGTATACCGTTTTCAAGCAAACGACTCACATGAAGCTATCTTTTTTGGCAATTGTTTCGTCGTCGGCCAACTTCTCCATATTGGCGGAAATGCGAGAAAGGCGCGATACAATTGGTCAAAATCGCCTAGGGAATAACCGAGACGCCTTTTTGCGTGGTCGCAGCAAGTGGGGCAGACCTAATACGCATCTTTACGCTGAAATAATGGAACTTGCGGCCAAATCCGGCCAGATTCCGGATATGTGGAAAAACTATCTAAAGTCATTTCGGGAATTTTTTCAGACCAAAACTGCAAACAACCGAAGAATGAACAACTTCCGCAAGCACCACAGAGGTGGCAATCGATAATTTTTGGAAAATTTTTAAACGAACTTTAATGTTACGCGCCCTTATGCTTAATTTTGACCTTACGAATGATTTATATTATACTGGTCCGGGCAACGGTTTGTCACCGAGCTGAAAGGGATTCGTCGTATATTGACAAGTCCCACAACTCAATATACGACGAGTTCCGTTTAGCTTGGTAACAAACTCGTTACCCACACCAGTAAAGGTTATAAATTGAATAGGTGGTTTCCCCATTAGTGGTTAATTTGGAATAAATTAGCAAATAGAAACTTTTTCGAAAAAATGTCCACATCTAGTGGTTGGCCTTATCAGGCTTCAATGATTTTGAGCATCGGGGCCCCCTTACTAAGGGGCCCTTAGAGAGTTTTCTCCAAAAAAATGACCAATGAATCCAAAAATATGATAAATAAATTCATCACGACCAATAAGTTTCAATTTTTTTTTCCTATAATAGACCTACAGTTATGGGTTCGGCGAATATTGCTAATAAAAATTTTATTTTCATGATAAGAATTTTAACACTATTCTAACACTTTCGTAATTATTAGCTTGTATAACTGTGTTAATACTGTCAATTGAACTGTTATGATAATTTGGTACTAGTAGTAAAATTTAAATAAATTGCATTAAAAAAAACTTTATAATTAAAATCGATATTATTGCAAATTGGTAAACAGTATATAATCAGCAATTTCTGAGAATCAAAATACTAAGCGGAAACATAGGTGAACAACACAATTTGATAGGTTAGTTACTAATATCTAATATCTAATATCTAAATAATATTAAGAACAATGACTACGAATAGAAAGTCTAATTTATCATTTTTGGTACCAGAGAAATTCTGGACACAGAAGTATGTTGCGACTAACCTCGGACTTGTCAGCGTTTTTTGGTTCAAGGTAAAATCATTTTCGTGAGCGTTCATCCAAAGACTTTATTGCCCTATATTTTTTCATTGAATATTTTTTGTTCAAATAATATGTAATTTGCTCTATCGCAGTGATTTTCGAACGCGAAAAAAAAATAAATAATGTTACCACTTTTTGGTAACGTTGCTTGACAGTGCGTCTGAGGCCACATTGTGGCCTGTCATTGATCCTTTTTGAGCTATGTTTATATTTCCTTCTTTGAGTTCTAGAATTCAGCGAATTCCATTTTTTGAGCTTCATTGAGCTACAAAAAGGACCAATGAGACGCCACATAGGCCTCAGACGCGCTGTCAAGCAACGTTACCAAAAAGTGGTAACATTATTTATTCTTTTTCGCCTTTGAAAATCACTGCGATAGAACAAAATGTAAAATAAATTAAATATGCCTAATAAATTAAATATGCCTATATAAATAAAAAAAAAATTCACAAATCGATTTGTGACAAAATAAAAACGAAATTAAACATACTTTTGTATACGAAAATATTATATAACAATAACTTGAATATACCGTCCTGATATCAAGTTTTTTTATGAACGAGCTAATTTTTGGTATATGTTGTCATTTTGTGTGGGATTATCTCTTGCTGGCAACAAATTGTTGATACATGTAATATATCAAAAATCTTCCCAGTATGCGGTAATTGAAGTTTAATATGATTACTTAAAGAAAAAATTATACCCTATGTCAATGGTGTTTGTGCATGGTGCATTTGCGGGCAGCGGCGAGTATTACAAAAACTTCAGTGGGATAAATAGATCAATTCTTGCCATTGATTTACCGGGTTTTGGGGAATCAGAAAGAGTTGAGTTCACCGANATTTTCTGGCGGAAATACAGTTTTTGCACTTGAACTCATTCATGATACATTTAAGGTTAACTTGAAGTGAATTATACGCATACAACACGGTCAAATAAAAAAATGATGTTCATTTGTAAACAAATTGACCGTACTACCCTTAAAATCTAAGGTTTAGATAGCTGTTTCTAGAAAATTGACAAATGCATCCAAAAATAGTTATGATAAATAAATTTATCACGACCAATTAGTTTCAATTGTTTTTCCTATAATTGATCGACAGTTATGGGTTCGGCGAATATTGCTAATAGAAATGGTATTTGAATGGTAAGAATTTTAACACTATTCTAACACTTTCGTTATTATTAGCTTTTATAACCGTGTTAATACTGTCAATTGAACTGTTATTATGTTAACTTGGTACTAGTAGTAAAAATTTTACTGTAAAATTTAAATAAATTGTATTAAAAAACCTTTATAATTAAAATCGATATTATTGCAAATTTGTAAACAGTATTTAATCAGCAATTTCTGAGAATCAAAATACTAAGCGGAAACATAGGTGAACAACACAATTTGATAGGTTAGTTACTAATATCTAAATAATCTTAAGAACAATGACTACGAATAGAAAGTCTAATTTATCATTTTTGGTACCAGAGAAATTCTGGACACAGAAGTATGTTGCGACTAACCTCGGACTTGTCAGCGTTTTTTGGTTCAAGGTAAAATCATTTTCGTAAGAGAAGAAAGATAAGAATTGGACAGATCAATTTTTGGAAAAAAACTGTTAAAGAAAAATAATTTTTAAAATTTTTGCCCATTTTCGCCCAAAGTCACTGTGTCACGGGATAATTAGCGGTGACCTTGGGCGAAAATGGGCAAAAATGGGTAAAAATTTTAAATTTATTTTTTCAAGCTGAACAAAACTGTACTAACAGTTTTTTTTCGAAAAATTGACCTGTCCAATTCTTATTTTTTCTTCTCTAAGCTTTCATCCAAAGACTTCATTGCCCTATATTTTTTCATTGAATTTTTTTTGTTCAGATAATATGTAATTTGCTCTAGAACAAAATGTAAAATAAAGAAATTAAATTAACTCTCAAGGGTCACAGGTGTTCTCATAACCCGTAGGGGTCACATTGTGACGATCGTCACAAAACCCCGTTATGACTGTTTTTAAATTAAAAAATTCTTCGCAAATAGTGTTTTATTATTAATAACCTAAGGTATTCAAACCTAAGGTATTCAAACATGCTGAATCAAACTAGACCGATAAAAAATTAGCCAGATGTCTCCAAAGTCATTCATTGAAAACAATCTTGAGAAAAAAAAATTTCCGATTTTTGTTCCAAAATTTTCTCCGTTGAATTTGGTTTGACCCGTCTATCAGGGATTTTTGATTTGAGCCCGTTTTCATGAGATATGAGGCGAATAGGCCGCTTTGTGACGATCGTCACAATGTGACCCCTGGGAGTTAATAAATTAAATATGCCTATATCTATAAAATAAATTTCACAAATCAATTTGCGACAAAATTAAAATGAATTTAAATATACTTTTGTATACGGAAATATTTTATAACAATGGCGGCTTTCAAACCTTGACTGTTCTATATAATATAGAAAATAATTTGGTGAAAATGGGTGACCCAAGAAATTTAATTAAAAGTCCAGTAACTTGAATATACCGTCCTGATATCAAGTATTTTTATGAACGAGCTAATAAGAAGTTACATGCAGCCTACGGCTGCATGTAACTTAATTACATGCAGGTTTCTTCCAAATATGGACTTGCGACATTTAGGCGCCTTTTTTTCATCTCGAGCTTTTTTTTTTGTTCGTTTTTCTTATATCGCACTTATTATTGCCTGTCGGNACCGGGTTTTGGGGAATCAGAAAGAGTTGAGTTCACCGAAGAACCCGAATCAGATTGGTCAAGAGCAATCAGGCTTGGAATTATCTTTCTGGTTACGAAAATAAATTTTCATATGTTTTCCGATTTGTGTTTCTTAACCTATATCTAAGGACCGTGATAATTAAAGAAATAACAGGGCCCTACTATATTGTTGCTCATTCACTTGGCTGCTATCTTACCGCATCAATGCTTGTGCGTAAACCAAGACTGTCGGAAAATGAATCTTGGGAAAAAGTTGTGGCCGAGTCCTGGGTTTCAAATCCATTTTAAAGATTTTTCAGATATCAGCGAGAATGGCCAAAAATAGCGTTTTTGTGGTAATACACCAGGTTTGCCGTAATGTTTCACCTCATTATCTATCAATTTTCCCATTCGTCAGGTTATTTTTCACTTTTTGTGAGATTTATTTTTTCCGAAATACATATCTTTATGTGTAAAACACTGCGCTGTTATCATTTAATTTTCTACTATCTTTCTATTTCGTTTTGAAACACAACGGCAAACCTGGTGTACTGGCAAATAAACTACATTTTGCGCAGAACAATTGAACAAACACGTTTGTCGTTTGAACCCAACCTACAGAGTGGAGAAGGTTTAGCTCTTTACAAAAAAAGCGAGAAATTTTCCAAATCATATCTGGAGGGCGTCATATTTTTAGATCCCTGGGGGTTAAATGAATGCGGAAAAAAGACAATGTTAAATCTTTACAACCGAGGATATGTACAGCTCCATATCTTGCTCGGACTTATGAAACTCCATGATTACGGTAATGCATCAAGTGTGAAATTATGTAGCTTTCACTTTATATTCAGTGCCGACTTGGGTACGAGATAAAATCACAAACTGGTGTGCAAAAACGTTGTTTCCGTCACAGTTTACAACAAACTTTTATGAGTACATGTTACAAATAAATCGTCCCAAGACTGGGTTAGAAAACTTCATAGACTATATCATCAGTGTTGCGAAAATTGGCCAACGGCCGATTTTTTCCCAATGCAAAACGCAAGCGTTCGCCAACGGTCTTAACGCGTTGGGGGAAAATTGCCCCAACGCGTTGGAGAAAAATTGTCCCAACGCGTTGGGGAGAAATTGTCCCAACGCCCAACTTTTCCAACACTGCATATCGTTTCTACAATTCCGCACCGCGGACTGTTTTCCCTGCGCCGCGGACTGTATCCCTGGGCGTAAGTATAATTTGAAAAATAATACGTATTTGAGCGTAACCCGACAAAGCCAACAGGGGCAAAAGCATGTGAAATGTTGATACAGTTTTCATCTAAAGATTCCAATGCGCGATTTCCTGTCGGTAAAGATATTATCGCCAACTTAGAGAAAATGCCGCTCAATATTCATTTCTAGGTATGCCGCCTGGGATTTTGAGCCGAATATAGAAGTACCTCAAATTTACTGTTTTTCGGTTATATATGGTAACCGANTTTTGCGGTACTACACCAGGTTTGCCGTAATGTTTCACCCCATTATCTATCAACTTTCCCATTCGTCAGGTTATTTTTCACTTTTTTGCGATTTGTTTTTTTCCGAAATACATATCTTTATGTGTAAAACACTGCGCTGTTATTTTTTAATTTTCCATTATCATCCAATTTCATTTTGAACCACAATAGCAAGCCTGGTGTACTGGCGAATAAACTACATTTTGCGCAAAACAATTCAACAAACATGTTATAACATGTTAGTCCTTTGAACCCAACCTACAGAGTGGAGAAGGTTTAGCTCTTTACAAAAAAAGCGAGAAATTTTCCAAATCATATCTGGAGGGCGTCATATTTTTGGATCCCTGGGGGTTAAATGAATGCGGAAAAAAGACAATGTTAAATCTTTATAACCGAGGATATGTACAGCTCCATATCCTGCTCGGGCTTATGAAACTCCATGATTACGGTAACGCATCAAGTGTGAAATTATGTAGCTTTCACTTTATATTCAGTGCCGACTTGGGTACGAGATAAAATCACAAACTGGTGTGCAAAAACGTTGTTTCCGTCACAGTTTACAACAAACTTTTATGAGTACATGTTACAGATAAATCGTCCCAAGACTGGGTTAGAAAACTTCATAGACCATATCATCAGCGGTGCGAAAGTTGGCCAACGGTCGATTTTTTCCAACGCTCCCAACGCGTTGGGAGAAAAATTGCCCCAACACTCCTAACGCGTTGGGGAAAAATTGCCCCAACGTCCAATGCTCCCAACGCGTTGGGGGAAAAATTGTCCCAACGCGTTTGGGGGAAATTGTCCCAACGCTCCTGACGCGTTGGTTGTGCGTTGGCCAACGCATCCCAACGCCCAACGTTTCCAACACTGCATATCATATAATATAAATTTTGTTTATCATATACTTTCGTTTCTACAATTACGCACCGCGAACTGTTTCCCTGCGCCGCGGACTGTTTCCCTTAGCATAAGTATGATTTGGAAAAAACATACGTATATGAGCGTAACCCGACAAAGCCAACTGGGGCAAAAGCATGTGAAATGTTGATACAGTTTTCATCTAAAGATTCTAATGCGCGATTTCCTGTCGGTAAAGATATTATCGCCAACTTAGAGAAAATGCCGCTCAATATTCATTTCATTTATGGGGAAAATAGTTGGATATCAATGAAAATTGCTAATGAAATTGAAAACGCAATTTCAAGATGGAATGAAGACCAAGTCTTGAAGACAAACTGCTCTATTCGAGTCATTAAGGGCGGTCATCATCAATTTCAACTAACTAACTTCAAAGAAACGAATGAAATTATCAATAAAATTATACAACAAAAATAATATTCCGTGAATCTAGTCCATTTGTTAATAATAAGGAAGAAATGTCGTGAATTGGGACAATTTTTTCCCATGATCAATAAACGTACGGTAGGTTTCTTTAACACTCAGCCATCGGTAGAGTTTGAACCCAACACTAAGTCTTTCTTTGATTAGACTTGTAATTGATTAACTTTATCCAGAATTAATTATTGAAATGTCCAACAAATGAAATTAAAGACTATTAAACCGTAGTAGGTTTCGCATTTTGGCCCCACCAGTCATTTTGGAAAATTATAAAAAAAAAACTCATTTTCCGGGTTTCCAACTTGATGTTTTTTATCTGATTTTAGTTATTTCTTTCGAATAATAAGCTGAACTGTATGGAGATCACCTGGTGATACGGTAAGACAAAGTGAACTCAAATCACACGAGTTTGTTTTATTTGATTGGTTTTTCGGTGTGTCCACATTCCATGTCATTCGTTTAAATGATGTAACTTTTGCGTCGCCCCCAGCATACATCAGCGTTGCAGTTACAACTTCGAAATTGTTGAAAATGTTTTGGAGATTCAGGTCGATGGCTTTGCCAACATGCTCGTTTAACTGGAAAAGATGTTCGACCCGAATAATTGCGGCGTATTGCTTATTTTTTGCTTCAAAGTAAGGTTTTTGAAGTGATATGACTTTCAATTGATCATCAATAGAATTCATCAGTGGTTTTTGCTCGATTTTAAACGACTCTAAATAGTTACTTTGTGAATATACAAGTGACTATTTACTTTAATTGTCTTAACATTACCGTTTTTCCAAATGAATATTTGAGGCTTCTGCAACATTTGCTCTTCAAGCTGGCGTACCGATGCCGAGTTGTTATCAAAGAGTATCAGATGTTTCCCACGTACTATAAGTCCATCACCAAATTGTCCCGGTTCGTTCAAAGGTTCCACTAGTCCACGATTATCGTCCACCGTTAGTCTACGATGCACCATCAAATCAACCGTACCAGATTCTAGTGAACCGCCTGCCTGTGCTCTATCAACTAAATACGGACTTGTTTTGGAGCATGAAAATAAGAGTGCGATTTTAAAGTCTTTAAAGTTGAGTGAGTTGTGTTGACCCGGCCGTTTAAACCGCATACAAAGTCTTTAAAAAGTCTTAAAGTGTTTAAAGCCGTTCTATCATGTACTTTTAACATTTGTTAGTTTATAAATTTCTAACCGAGAACAGTGAATGCCTTCGGTTGCCCAATACTGTCTGTTCCGTTTATCATGATACGGGAATTGACGGGGTAATAATTTCCGGCAACTTGAGTTTCAGCTTCTTTCGTCTCCAGATTCCATGTTGGTCGAAAGTTTTTTGTTCGTTTCAATTTATTTCGGCCGCTTGAATCGGTGAAACATACAGGTCTCAATTTTACAAACTATTTTAACAACGTATTCTGTCTAGACTAGACACCCTTAAAAAGGACGCTTATCCTCCATTTCGGTCAACGGATGGCTACAAACTGACGGTGTTTTTGTAATCCCCGCAAGGAGTTCTATCACTTAAGGCGTTTTTTTCGAAAAATTGTGACCGCCCGTTCGATGCCTCCATATCCATATTGAAAGGGACCTACATTGTCTTTGGAACTTCTCAAACTAATTTTAGCGTGGAAGATCAATATAAAACTCACGGAAACAGTAACCGTTTTAGATATTTTCCAAAATAGTCTATGTTTATGTTTGGCTTTGCATACAAATCTCGTCGTTTTCATTTGATGATTTCAGTATTACCTTTTCTGAGTATCTGTTGTATTGAGATTAGTCGTGAAACGGGAAATAACTTCTTTGCCCCAATGACATCCTGATGAGTTCCATTCACAAGTATCGTTGACCGGAATCGGGCCCACGGTCCATTCAACTTCAAGGTACTTTGCATTGTCCCACAGGCGATAAACTTGGGAGGCCCAATCGCTCCAAGAAACTAAAACGGCAGTGAAGGTCTTCCCATAAATCATATTAATTTTGGGTTTGGAACTGATTGAAATTGGTTCCGAGTTATTTGGTCGAAATATGTAAGCGCCACTATTTTGTCCATATCCCTCACCAAGCTTCAAAATTACAGAGTCAAAAGTACTTTCATGTGTATATCATATACAGTATATGATATCAAAGGATTCATATCTTCTACAGTGCGTCCGAGTTGTCGAGTACCGCGCTTTTTCGAAATTACATGTTATGAAATTACATGTTTTCGTCAAAAACTGTCAACTCGTTCCAAACTGTCACTTCGTTCCGTCAGTTTTTCCCATTTTTTGCCCAAAAAACTCCCAAAAAGTGTCACTTGGTACCAAACTGTCAACTTGTTACGTGTCAACTCGTTACCACACCCACTGTATACCAAATTGGTAGACCGGATTACCCTGAATATCCAAAATTTAGCCATATTACAGTTATCATTATGTACCCACAATGTGGAACAAACGGTGTGCTGTTATTCGACCACAAAAATCTAATAAGTACCAAGTTAACAGTTTCTTAATACACAGGTTAAGTACTTAACCGTCCATTACTTAACCGTCCGGAACCGGCTTAACCGTCCACTTTTCAGCTAATTTTTTTTCAGAGCTAACGCCTACGCCCTACCGGCTTAACCGTCCAGTTTGGCTTAACCGTCCGTTTTTTAGTAAATTATNTCGTTGACCGGAATCGGGCCCACGGTCCATTCAACTTCAAGGTACTTTGCATTGTCCCACAGGCGATAAACTTGGGAGGCCCAATCGCTCCAAGAAACTAAAACGGCAGTGAAGGTCTTCCCATAAATCATATTAATTTTGGGTTTGGAACTGATTGAAATTGGTTCCGAATTATTTGGCCGAAATATGTAAGCGCCACTATTTTGTCCATATCCCTCACCAAGCTTCAAAATTACAGAGTCAAAAGTACTTCCATGTGTATATCATATACAATATATGATATCAAAGGATTCATATATTCTATGATATGGCCCATGTACAGTTGGTGTGGTAACGAGTTGACACTTTCGTTTCCGATGTTTTCGTCAAAAACTGTAAACTCGTTCAAACTGTCACTTCGTTCCGTCAGTTTTTCCCATTTTTTGCCTATTTTTGCCCAAAAAACTCCCAAAAAGTGTCACTTGGTTCCAAACTGTTAACTTGTTACGTGTCAACTCGTTACGTGGGTGTGCTGTATATCAAATTGGTAGACCGGATTACCCTGAATATCCAAAATTTAGCCATATTACAGTTATCATTATGTACCCACTATGTGGAACAAACGGTGTGCTGTTAATCGACCACAAAAAATCCAATAAGTACCAAGTTAACAGTTTCTTAAAATATGCAGAAGGAATGTTTTCATTTCGAATCTTGTGCCTGACTGGAGTTAAAATACATGAGTTGATTTTGAACTGTTTCAAAATTGATTGATGACAAGCCACTATCATCGAATGAGACATTTAAAAATTGATTAGCAATCCAAGTTGTCCAGCCTGGTTTACGGCTTATTGCTTTTGGTTGGTTTCCCTGGCTGCGATTTGTTGTTGCTTTTAGGCGGTACGTCACGAGGTCCATTGCTTTCGTTTGGGCCAAAAATCTCAACTCGTACTTTGAAAAACCCCTACTTCGTCGAACTCGTTTAGTTATGTCGGATACATCTAGAAGCAAATTCACCGTTTTTAACTACCCCGTTTGGAATCTGTATGAAATATATTAGCTACGGTACCTATCACATCATGGATAACGGATTTTCCAGTACGATCAATAACTTGGTAGTCGGTGTAGTTAACCGGAATAGAAATAGGCGTTGCAAAGTCATGCGAAGCTGGCGAATAAACTCCAATAGTGAATTCTTTGGCATTAATTGTGTCTTCACAAATCGTCACATTTAAAAATTGGCAAACACTTGAATTTTTTGGTGTTTCATATATTTCTTCAAATGCCGATTTAGCAAAGTCAAAACACTTCTGGCGGCCAATTGATAAAGACTCGGTTTCTGATGGACACAGTATCAAAGTTAATAATAGGATATTTTTAATTTTCAATGTAAAAGTTTTTTACCGCTTCAGAATAATTTATGCAAAAACAACACTGTCAAATCGAAACCTCTCATAATGAGTAAACAATTTGCTTATTTAACTAATGTAAACTTACTTAGATACTCGGCGTTTTACATGAATTTCCGCCAACTTTTTCCTGCATTTTCTAGATGGCGATATTCGAGTTTTTGACCTGTAGAAAAACTTCGAGTTTGGCCATCTAGAAAAAACGAGAGAAAAAACGGCGGAAATTCATATAAAATGTTTGGTAGGCTGTGAAATTTTAATGCCTGACAATATTTTGTTTCTTTCTGGTTTTCTTTTTGACAGGTCAAAAATCAGAACTTTTCGTTGACCAGTGTCTGTTTTCCCCTTATATTACTTCACTAGCCTTTAGCAACTAAGTAATCGTGATATATTACAAGGACCCATACATCGTGACCAATAATATATTAACACTAAGTGGTGTTTCGATAGGACATTAATAATGAGTTAAAGGACAAGAATGAAGAAAACGAATAAATAGACCTCTAATTAATTCATGCAGGAAGCAAACATTCGTCCAAAACAGCCCTTAATTTGGGGAAGTACCATTTATGGAAAACCACAAAATTGACCCGCAGTTTGGGCCCACCATACTTGCTATAGTCATCAACAACGTGCTGACGTTCAGTTCCCGAAATCCCATCGTGATGCTGGGCCACACTGAAAGCACGGGCAAGTTCGAATTCAGCCTCGGTCGGGGGATTGAAAAAAGTAAGTATATTGGGCACACTTCGCTCAAAAAAAAGTGACAAAGTAAAGTTTTAGACGCTAATTTTTGAGATGCACATAAACATGTTTCCGAAAATCTGTTCGGAACGGAAAAATGGGTATGCCGCCACATCAAACGTGACCCCTGGGAGTTAAAGAGTGTCAGACTATAAGCGTTCCAAAATAAATCCATATAGAAATTTTCGTAAAAAAGTTTAAATTTCTTCCCAAAATACAATTTTTTTTAAATCCGTAGCGTTACCATCAATTTGACTACGCAGGTTCAGCTGGTGACACATTTGAAGAACTGGATTAGTGTCCCAAACATAACCTTTAAATCCGGGACGCGATGTAAAGTAGCCCGATTCATACTTTCCGTGAGGTCCGTCGCTGTATGGCATGAAGTCGTCCGTCTTAATCGTCCATGTAAAATTAGATTCATGTCGTGCTTTTGTATAGCAGGCTAGCGAAGGGTTAGATTTTCCAGACTGATCTAATTCAGACCAGGTCTAGGTTGTGAGAGTTAATTATTGAAATTCCTACTTGTAGTAGTCTCCTTATCTATATAACCTTGCACTGGGGTCGAATACATAACATTAACTTTATCTCCGTGTAGACGATTAACATGGTAAATAAGTTTATCCCAGTTTTTGTACGCGAAGTTTGCATTATAATACCGAAAATCGCCGCCAATTGTCATCATTATGTTCCCGTCTCGCATACTCAGTTGATATTGGGACACTTGGGGTCAAGTGCACAATCATTAAGTGCTAGCTTTACCCACATGATCTTTTATCGCTAAATTAAGTAATTTAGTATTTTTCACGTATATTCACAACATTATAACGATGACTGCCTGTCAACGATGAGTCTTACGATCGACATTCCAACCAAAATCATACTGTATGGATTTATTGATCTACTAAAGGGATGAGCTGTAAGTTACAGCCTGTAAGGTACAACCTGTAAGTTACAGTCTGTAACTCATAGGATAAAAGTTATAGCCTATACGGATTATTTTTAGAATATCTAGGTATACGAAGCACTATTAGGATTACTATTGGCATCATAATTAGAATTATTTAAATACATTTGGGCACATTACTTGATACATGAAATCAGCAACTCGCTCGTCCAAATTATATTCATCGGAGTTTGGATTATCTATAATCGGATCATTAATGGCATGTTTTTTATCGTAAAAATCATGTCCCCAGGTAAAACCGGGCGGTGGGCCATAAGAGTGGTGATAAAGAGTTCCAGTAAACAGGTCGCGCTCGGACAGGTTTTCCGTACCTACTTTCAAGGATGATCACAGAAAAAAATAATTCCATGCCGTTCATTGAGAATCTGGATGACTCGTAGTACGAGTCTCGTACAAAAAGTTTTCAACCATGTTTTTTCAAATCCATTGTTAGTTAGTGGCATGGAATTCAGTTACAGACCGCCTACCGAAAAGTAATTTTGGCTCATCAAAATATAAACAAAAACATAAGAAATATGGTATTTGACACATACACCAGTTGTTTCTATCTTTATGTTTAACGCAAAAAGATAAAGGCGCACCTGGTGTATAAGGTACAGTGTTGCTTTGTTTAATGTCGTTGTGAAATTTTAGGGTGGGATTAAAATTATATTAAATAGTTTGTATTTTTGTGGCCATTTGAATTTCAGTTCGGAAAGCCTATGCTCGGGATAATCATTATTACCACGCCAAATCATTTCTAGTGTTTTTGTCGCGTTACGCTTGAAAAAGTCTTGATAGTCAATTCGAGCGAAATAAACCGAATCGTACCCCATGAGGGCAAACATTTCGGCCTGTGTTTTTGAATGTCCAAACGGGTCAATTTGCCAAGCTGCATGTGGTCGGGCACACTCGCCAAAGATATGTTTGAGCCATTACTCGTAAAGATAAAACGTGTACAGATGGGCGACCGCGCCTAATTACTTAGTGACATATGAGTTCGATGTCTCAAACCTTTTTATTACGTTATTTAAGTATATATATGTTGCGCAACTCAGAATACTAAATTACTCATACGAAACTCATTAATTTAGCGAAACGACTTTATCGACAGGNTGAGGTAATATAGATGCTAAGCCGTTTTTGGTTCGTGAGTACGCTGAGCGAATATAACTCACCAAAAAACGGATTATCATCTATATTACCTCACCCTGTACTAAAATTTAAATAAAAATGATATAAAGATTTTTAAAAACGATGATAAAAGATTTTGTAATTAAAATTCCCAAGAAAAAATGAGCTGGGCTGGGCTGTCCTCTCGGGCTCGAAAAAAACTCTCAAGCTTAAACATAAAAATGAGCTGCACTCGGCTGTGCTGGGCTGTGTTCCGTTGCGCTGTCGAGATCCAAAGTTTCAATGAGATGCGCTGGGTTGCGCTGTCGGATCCAAAAAGTAAATGAACTGCGCTCGACTGCGCTGTCAATATCAAACATTTTAATGCGCTGCGCTGGCGAGACCAAAAATATTAATAAGCTGCGCTGTGCTGTGCTCTTCTTGGCTGCCCAGTTCACTCGAACTGGGAAGGCCAGCTGGCTGTTGCGGAGCCCTGGCCCCAAAAAAAAAATCGCCAATTATTATACCAGCTCAATGATTTATTCTAAAATTGCTGAAAACATTTTTGTCGACATTGTTGACAAGACTTTCAAAAGTCTCCTAGTAAATAAATCTCCGAATAAAATTGTTTTACCCCAACTGGAGTCCCAGAGCCGTTTGTTCTAACATAGCCGTATAATGCGATGCAGCTTCGTCGTTCATACACCAACCACCAAGCAAAAATTCGAGCTGACCCCCTTTAACAAGTCCCTCAGCTCGCAACCGTTCTGAAAGTGGATTGAAATTTCGTTTTGAAAATTTATATACATATTATCCCAAACTGTACACCATACAATATGGTGCTTTAATTCCCTCATATATACGCATAACCCTTTTCATCAGCAAAACAGACGTTGCTCACCCCCATCAACTTAAAAATAAGCTTAGTGGTGTTTCCAATAATTTCCACCAATCGGAAGGTTGTAAAAACCGATCAAATGTTCTGTTCTCTTAAGTTTTGCTCGAATTTGGGACAGAGATTACCATTTCGCAAGCTCCCCATGAGAGTTAAATAAAAATTTGAATTCCAATTCTTGAGGTGAGGCCTCTTTCCACCATCTCCAGAAAAAAGCAACTTCGACAAACACGAATTTTCGCGATGCATTCTTTTCAAGTTCAGTAACGACCGAATCAATAATATATTGAACTCCGGCTTTCCAAATTGTGTTATTCGTACCGTAGTAATATTGATTGACGGTTTTTAGCCATCCAGTATCATCATGCGAGTGCGGCACAAGATGAACATTAATAACACCAGGCCGGGTTTCGTGACATGCCTTCCGTTTCAGGTTCACAAAATTTTCAAAAAGTATCTTGTGATTCCAATTTGGTCGAGATCAAGTTTAAAACACTACAGTAGACTACAGTAGTACAACTAGCCCAAAAGTGTTTCCCCAAAGTTTTTCGCTTAGCCCGCCCACGCATTGAGGGCTTATCCGGCCAATACCCCAATGTATAATAACAATTTGGTGTTGCGCAATTCCCGTCGTTTTCTTATCCGGCCACTGTTTTTTTTTTGCTCATTTTCCAGCTATTACTATTGGGGTTTATCCGGTTACCCGAGGGTTTATACGACCGGTTTTGGAAGACACGAGTGGCTGGGTAAACCCTCAAGGGGTTTGTTTTTACTGAGATACATTTGGTTAATTTAAATAAATTTTGCTAAGTACCGTAGATAGTGCGTAGGCGGGAAAATTTGACACGAGCCGACTGCAAACTTCCATGAATTTTGTTAATTTTGTTAATAATATTGTTATTTTTGAGGAAAATGGTCAAAACTGTATGTGAACTTACAATATTTGGAACGTAGTCAATATGAAGTTTACGTACGTATAAAATACTGGATTCACACTCGTTTTCTGAACTCATTTAAACTATTAGATTAAAATAAGATTTTAAAAGAGAATTTAAAATTTAACTCCAACAAAGTGTTAATTTGTGCCTAAATGGTGTTAACGATTTAGTGCCAGCTAGGTTTATTGTGATGTTAACACAGAAAATCAGAAGTCAAAGTTGTAAATCAACGTAAACTGTTTCTTTGCTTATTATATAACAAAGCTTTACTCTAGTGAAATTTTCCTTATAGGGACATATTCGTCTTGAACTCAACTTCCAATATTCCACATGTGCCTTTATTTCGTTGTTTTTATTCTATTGATCTTTATGTAGGGCCTATCAATATTTTTTAAGATTCCATGGAATTCTTATTAAAGGATTACACAATATTTTATTTGTGCTTTAACAAATTCAATCAGTGTCGTTATTAGACAAAAAACCAGTATGAGAAATTATAATTGTGGTAACAATGTGGTTTCAATATTGTATGTTTGAGTCTTATTTCAAAACTTTGTTTGCTTTATATAAAACATAAATCATCACAATTTGTTATTTCTCTTACTTTATGTGACATTCTTTGGCATTTATGAACCCAAAACTCGTAACCACACGTAGAAAAAGCAACATGAGCAAAATTAACGAGTAATATAGAAAACAACATAGCGCATTTTTTTACTATGTATATTTTTATGCATTTCCAAAACCGAGTCATCTGGACAAACTCCCAATAAACACACAGGCAAAAATGTTTCTTTTTCGGGTTAATACTATAGTGCACTATTATTTTCGAACTTATAGCAACATATTTAATACACCAGATGTACCTTCATCTTGTGTACCTTTATCTTGGTAATTTGAGCTTATTTTCCATTATCTGGGTTCATTATGGCGAACGTTTTCCACCTACCTATTTTCCATTATCTTGGTTCATTTTCTTGCTTCATTCTTTACAATAAAAATATGTATTTCGCGATACTTTCGAGTTACGTAATCCCTATTTTTCATTATCTTGACGTCGCCTACGCAATTTAAACCATACACCTACACAGTTTACCATTATGATGCTAATATGACCCTATTTTCCATTATCTTGTTTTAATTTACTGTTGCAAAAAGTAATTCTAAAAAGTAATTCAAAAACGTAATTCAATTGTCCCGGTTTGGACCGGTATACGCTGAGTGATATAAAGAGGCGACTAATATGTGATGACACATTTATTGGTAGTATGTATCATAGAGTGACGTAAGTGCCGTTTAACTCACTGCAGAAACGCCTAGTCGCTTTATATCAGTCTTTGTTGACCTGTGGTTAATTATAAACCATGTCTTCCTAAATCGCTTTTGATTTAAACCTAGAAAATAAAAGGCTCATATACAAATTTTTCGACGTTGTTTTTACACACATAAAAATAATTCTTCGATTTTTGACATCTTCGATTATTTTGCAAAGGTATTTGAAATGTTTGTTATTTGAATGAACTAATTTTTGCAATATAAACTAGCCTATAAGGGTTTACAGTAGAGAGGCGAAAAATACATTTGCGTACACATGGTCGGTTAGGTCTAGACCAGGGTTGTCAAAATTGCGTAGGGGCCTTGGGGCGTAGGGGCGTTGGGTTGGGGCCCCCAACCCAACGCCAATGTGAATTTTCAGTCTTGCCCCAACGCCAACCCAACGCTAACGTGAACTCAAAAATGCCCCTACGCCCCAACGCTCTTGGGGCGTAGGGGCGTTTTTCATATGAATTATTTCACACCCCTTCAGAACTTGTCGATTGACTAGATTTTTTGTTTTACGCTCTAAAGAGCTGAATTTTTTTCTGTGGGTACTTTAGGGTCATATCTAAATTCCATGTGCAAAGGTCCGCAAAAGTCCAAAAAAANCAAATTTACAACCCTGGTCTAGACGCCATCGCCTAATTCAACTAGAATATTTGCGCGAAACAAAAAAAATGTCCGGGCAAAAAAAAAGAGAAGCGCCCAGCTTGTGGGCCCAGCCTGGCGGCCCAGGTGGGACAAAAAATTGAATAATGTCAAAACTGAGCGCGGGCATCAATGAACGGTATTTGAAAGAATTTTTTTCGTTTTTTTTTTAATTTGCGAAAACTGAAAGATAAAATATAATAATATCCTTCAATAAAATAATATCCTTATAATATTTATATTTGAAAATCTTGAAAGATCCTAATTATTGCTGTGACCTAAGATATAATAATTTCATAAAAAAGCCAAAAGGCCCGCGGTGACCCTGTTTTCTTAGATATTTAGAAAGTTGAATGCATGTTGAATACGGGAAAATATAATGATAAAATTTTAAGATTCAATTGTATCTCTATCTGGAAATGATTATGAAAAAGACGCGCGCAAACCCTAAAAATTTTTTTGTGGTGATTATTTCCCATATTTAAAAGCTCAATGCATGCTGAATACGGGAAAAACAATATTATGACATATTTTTAAACCATCATTTATTTTTGGTTATTATAGTAATGAAAAACGAGTTTACACTGGTTAAACTACATGAGGCAGAAGCACAATTTCAACGACAGAAGGAAACGCTAAATGTTTGCAGCTCTTTTTCACCGATTGAGGTAACCCACAGATTACTTAACAAAGAATGGCCGGCCAAAGAGGACTCCTTGAAAGCAAAACATCGACTCCGAAGTCTAACAAACAGCAATGACAACTTCCCTATGCACATAATTATGTTCCGTGATGATTTTGCCAGCAAGATGAATAAATCGGACTTGGCGCCCATTGGTCACTGTAAAATCATGAAAGTGGCTGGCAAAACTGAAATGGTTTATTTGGATGATTTAGTTATTAGAAAGGTATGTTTAAGAATTTATCTATTTCCGGACCGGAAAGTCCGGTATGTAACAATGTTACATACCGTATGTTGTTTATACACGGAACCGTTTCAAATGGCCCCTGGAAATATATGCCACTTTACCAGTTTTAACGCGATTCCGATATGTTGTCCCATTTTTGAGTTTAGTTTGTACACAACATGACTGACCGGTCCTTAACGTTTATAAAAAATTCAAGTAAGAACAGTAACGTCAAACATGAGAATGAGAACTGTATAATATTTTGATCAACATTTCAGAACGTTCGTGGACAAGGTATAGGACGAAAAATGTTATATCTTCTTGAAGAATTCATGCGTGATCAATTAGATAAGGATGTTTATGGCGTTGACGCAAAAACTCAGGTTTGGTCGAAATATTTTCAACCCGCAAAATAACCCACTTTCATCACATAGACCCTGAAGAGTTTCTTTTATCATCTTGGTATGCAGCCAATGGAGCATGGCGAACGTATTCCGTATATTGACACTCATGAAGACAAGTTACATCAAAAAATTAATTCCTTTTTTGACGTCGCCAAAAACTCAATGGATCGAAAAAGGTAGTACTTAGAGTCCAAAATACCTATTTACACCTCCTATGAAAGCTAACACTAGTTAGGTTAACACAATTCATAGAATTTTACAAAATTATTTAAACTTAAAAGTTCTTTTGTAAGTTTCTTTTAATTTTAAATAATAACATAACAGTTCTCTTTATTAATAACAGGACAAATAACATTACTCACAGAAGAGAAAATATTTTCAAAGTCTAACTACCCAAATAAAAAAAATTTGTTTTTAATATTAGGTTGGAAGACCCGCCAGGCGCTCCCAACCTTATTATCCGCGTAAAAAAGGAAGGATTTGTTATTTTTTTTTTCGCGTTGCTATTATTTATAATCAAAATTGAGAGCGCGTGACAACTACGCGGATAATATAATTTGCATCTGGAATAATAAAAATAATCTTATCCTGATCTATTTATTAAAAATAAATTAAACGTATCTTAACTAGATGTGTTTATTTCGATCTTATGAATTCTAAAATTTATTGTAGTGATTCGAAGAAAATATGGCTCGTTAAAGATTTAATCCACTACAAACTCACGGGGTCACCAAAATATTTCGAGCGGATTTCGGTTTTGAAAGAGGAGGCCGAAAAACGTCAAATTGAACTGCAAGAAAAACAAGTATCGAGCCTATATACCAGACCAACAATTGATATTGGCAAATCATCGGTCAAACGATCGGTCAATCTCTGGCGAAAAGCCGCGAATGTTGCCCTTAAAAGTGTTAAACCGTCTGAAACTATTAACCCGTCCATGTGCGAGAAAATTCGCACCCCTTCTGCAGTTTTTTGACCATATTCTTATCAAAATCATATTTTTAACTCTATCGTCATGATTAATAAATTTGTACATAAAAACTCTTCGCGATTTCCTTTGCATGAAACATTTAACTACTCAACGAAGTTAATAACATCAATAAAAAATTCCCGAGCCTATCATGGAACAAACACCACCTAAAACGGTCCTGGTTTTATTATTATTAACTTAAAGTTGTCATCATCCCTATTTCATAGTTTTCTTAATTGTATCAGTGATCAATCAGTCAGACTGTAGTGATTGATGCAAGTTACACCGTGTAATTTCTGCACGAATACACCTTAAATTCTTTGTTAATCAAATATTTACGGAAAATGATACGATTTCAGTTAAATCATTGTGCAGGTATATCAAGCTCGGATATTTATAAAATATACCGAATAAAATACTGATGGGGATCGAATTGATATACTTTGCATGTTATGGTCGAACTGGCGTGACCAAATTATTAATGAAGCTTGCTAACATTGAATTCACCGACACTATGATTCCGACAGGGATTAGTAAAGAGGAATGGGATATAAAGAAAATGGGTAAGAATCGGTTATTATGTTATGTTAAGTCTCAATATAAAACAAGAATGATCACTCCAGAGCTTTCTATTATGTTACGATACGAGCGTAGCTAAGAAAGTCTAAGTCTCATGAATTACCAGTTTTTTCGTTATCTTCTAGATGGAGGAATTGTAGTTTTTTAGCATGATCCAGCACGAATTTTAAATGTAAAATCTGAAAAAAGCCACACCTTTATCCGCTATTATTTAGGTGATTAACTAGTCAAATCCTATTGCTGTGAACCCCAACCTTACCCGCACTCCTCTCGCTAACTCAGCGCAGCTGCGGGCCGCTGCGGGCGACGCGAAAATGAAAAAAAAGGAATTTTTAGCATTTTTCGAGCCCGCTCAATAAAAATGAGTCTTCCAAGTATAAGGCCCTTATAATAAGGGATTACGATGAAAATTTTAACGTCAAAATTTCTAGTTGATATATATATATAATAAAGAAAAAATAAATAAAGAATCGAATGGTGTCTTCCAATGAGTTTTTTTTTGGAATCTGGGAAATTTTCAATTGAATAAATGAAAAAGTTTATTCTAGAAACTCCTCTTGGACAACTACCGGTTCTAGAAATGGATGACCAAATTTATTGTCAAGAAAAGGCCATAAACGAATTTTTCGCCAAAAAAGCCGGCCTCATACCAGAAAGCGATTTGGACAAAATGAAAGTGGATATGCTAATGGAGACATTTTCGGAAATACAGATGTCAGGATACATTAAATCGTTCATGGCACTCAGCAAAGAATTCCCACCAAACAAAGAAAGTCCTTTCATGCTTGCAGGTACGGATCGAAGATATAAAGTCATATCGGCTATATGATATAGCCTATATCAGTGTTGGAAACGTTGGGGTGCGTTGGCCAATGTCCAATGCCTGACCAACGCGTTGGGAAC
This sequence comes from Oikopleura albicans, assembly GCA_004367875.1. Lineage (NCBI taxonomy): Eukaryota > Metazoa > Chordata > Appendicularia > Copelata > Oikopleuridae > Oikopleura > Oikopleura albicans. Next base: position 361,356 of record SCLG01000031.1, read on the forward strand.
GTTCGGCGTTGGATAAATTTTGGCCAACTTTTCCAACACCGGGCTATATGATATACGCTAGCGCGGCTTCAAAAAACCAACTACAAGTATAAATAAATTAACCAACAATTAACCATAAATTAACCAAGATTTAACCAACTAAATTTATATAGATATGTTACATAGTCTCTGTGTTTTAATAAATATATTCAGACAATACAGAAGAAAACAGATTTAAACGAGGATATAAGCTGGGATTACTGGTGGGACAAGCATTAACTGGTAAGTATTAAAATTCAGATAAAGTTTAGTCACGCGGTGTATTGGCGTCGCAAAGGATGCCCTGTTAACCGTCTGCAATCTTAAAAGCTCAAAAATCGGGTATATAATATACCGTATGGGGACGCTAAAACTGTGAGGATCACGTCAAAATAGCGTTACAAATCATAGGAAAATTGCTCAAAGCCTGACAGTCTGATATTCCCCATACGGTATATTTGTTATTAATTTAATATCAAATGTGATTTACATTCAAAGTTTTTGAGGCGAGTTTTCCCGCTATTAATTCAAATATATACGAAAAATATACGAGGTACCGTATCGAACTCATGGCCAAAACAATAATAAAAAACCCTTAGGTGCATATACAGTCAAGCATATGTTGGACAGTTAGCTATCCATGAATATCAGAAATAATTATTCGAATAATTATTCTTTTAATTTTTATTCGAATTTGAGAACCACCGCGAGCTTACTCCGAAATATTACAGATGGTTTTCACCCTTTCATTTTAATGAACTTCAGAGGACATCAAGAAGCTTGAAAAGGTCCTAGGAATGACTCAGTCGAATTCACACTTCTCTGTTGGTGATAAAATGAGTTTGGTTGACTTGACAATTTTGTCTATGTTCCGCTTGGGAAAAGACCGTTTTTTCAAAGAGGGATTCAAAGATTTAAAAACTGCGGCTCCGAAGTGCGCAGCAATTGCCGATTCACTGATGACGAATCCCATTGTAGCAAAGTATATGAAAGATACTGAACACCTGCCACACTCGGGCCTTGGCTTAATGTATTAGATTAAGCATATATTAATCTTCACTGCTATGAATTATTTTATTGTCACTTAATTTTACGTCAATAAAGTATCAACCCATAGTTAGGGGTGCATCTAACTCTGTGTCATTTAAGACTTTTTTACGTTTGTGGTCGGATGTCCCAACAGCTAACCAGATGTGGTCGGTTGCATAATTTTTTTCATTTGTCGCATTTCTTAGGCGAAACGGGTTCTAGATACAAAATTGAGGGCTTTTTGAGCTAAAATAAGACGTTTTACGTTTGTGAATGTCCACGTAGCTGACCACATGTGGTTTGGCGCCCAAATTTTATTATTTTATCGGATTTCTGATATTAAACTGGTCCTTAATGAAAATAAAAACACACTTGGTTGCTCTATGTTGTTTAGCTCATATAAAGGCAAACTAGATGCACCCTTAATTATAACTCATAATTTCACATTCCGAGTGTTTGACTGTATATACAGTACCACATCTAGTATACTGTATAATAGAGGTGAATGATTTCTCGATACATTTTCAGGGCAAAAATTCCGTCCACTCTTTTCACTAGGAAACGATGAAAATAGTTTTCGTTTTGAAATCGGTGCGTCAAAATATGATACATTCGCGCTCAATCAAAACAGGGATGTTGTCTAGCCATTTCGATTATGTATAAAACAGTTTTTTGTTGCATTATTTGGCTCGTTTCCGCGGAAGAGGAACCATATAAGCCGATCTATAAAAATGGGATCGTCGTGCCGCCAAAGTATAAAAATGGTACAATGTTTGACAAGTCAAACATGTGGCACCTGAACCGGTTCCTCGCAAATTATCCAATATACAAACCAGATCAGAGAATTGTAAAAACTGTCAAAGACTTTGAAAATGATAGAGAAGTTGAGGCTGTAATCGGTTGGTCCTGTACCTTTGAAAAGGGGTTATGCAAGGGATGGAAAACTGTGGGAGATATCTTGAAGGAATGTTGAGAAAAAAAAATAAAGAATTCATTAAGTTAACTCCCAAGGGTCACAGGCCACATATAATCCGTAGGGGTCACTTAGTCCAAATTTGGACTAGACGGCTTTGTGACACTGTGAAGACGATAAAATATCAGTTCCGTTTTTTGTTTTATATTTTTCTCATACAATTTAACTAGACCCATGTTTTCAGCGATTTTCGATTTAGCCCGGTTTACTATCATTTTTAGTCTATTCAGAGCGTCCAAATTTTGACTAAGTTACACCTGGGAGTTAAATATCCTAAATTCGGTATAAAACGAGTACTGGCATATAGACGGCATGGAAATTGTGATTAATTTTTTGAAAAAGAAAATATCGTCAACCAAACATTTAATTTTGATTTACTGTGTGCGTACACTTAATTTCAAAAATAATTCTTGAAGTTATTCATAAGGTTTTTTATAAAAGGAAAAATAAACGACAATTTTTTGTAATCGCTATTTTTCCATCCCTTATTGACAAACTTTGCGACGATAAAAAATATGTTTTAACACTTTGATTTATTTTGTCAAAAAATCTTGAACGGTAAGGAGAGCGGTTACAGCGAAACATATTTGCAAGAAGTTTTTTAACCTTTTTTTGTGAGGGTTAAAACAAATTTTCATTAAAAAATTGATTAAACGTTTTTTCACATCAAAAAGACCGATACTACCAATATGGTCAATGGAGCGACCGAGTTGAAAAACAAAAATTTAACAAATTGGTTTTTGGGTCGCGGGAACAATCAAATGAGTCTTCGAACCGGACCTGGGATTGATCACACGCGAATGGCAATTTACGGCAATTTCCTACAAACCTCAAATCATGAAGCTGGGGTCAATGAACCGTATGTGATTTATACAGACAAAATTGATCTGATGTACTTTGACAATTACTGCTTGAGTTTTTGGTACCATTCAATGGCAGAACGGCTCACCAAGCCTACTACTATGAAAGTCTTGATCAATAAGGGTGACCTTATGAGCAAAAAGTGGCAAACTTTATTTTATACAGCAGCAGCATCATCGGAATCAAAAATTGACTGGAAATATGTTCAGATTTGGTTAGAAAATAATGTTCTACTTGACTTAATCAATAACTCCAATGAGATTTTAGTCTAAGAATCCGCTATGGACACCTAAAATGCATATTTACAGATATAGTTACGTGATAATAAGTGTATTGACCATAATCACAAGTTACAGTCCTCAGTCCCTTAAGTGCCGCTCCCTTAAGTGCCACCCATCCCTTAAGTGCCGCACTTTTTTCAGTTCGAATAACCATCGCCTAAGTGCCGCGTTTTTTTCCCGTTCAAAAAAACCTCCTTTGAGCCACTTTTTAAATTTAAAGACTACCAAACAATCGTCAATCACCGATGTTTTTAAATAACAATGAACACAAATGAATCAAAAACTCGTTTTCTAGCTAAAAAATAATAAATATGAACAAAAATATTGTTTTAATTAAAAAATGGCCTTTGGAGGCAAACTATCCCTTAAGTGCCACGTTTTTGGCGGCGTGAGTGCGGCACTTAAGGGACTAAGGACTGTATATAAACACCAATCATCATGAAAACAGCATGAGACAAACCTTGAAAAAATACTAGATTTTACGTCTTAGTAGATTTTACGTCTTAGTGTGGATTACTTTTTACGTCTTAGTGTAGATTGTTTTCTTATCAAAGAACGACTTGACAACCATTCATAAGCTAAATATACGAATTCGTAAACTTAATATGCCAGAGTGGAAAGATACGTTTTTTGCTTTTGTAGCACAACGCGGTGGTGACTACGGAAGTGATATTGCAATAGACGATGTCCAAATTCACGGAAATCAATGCCAAGGTTATGGTTTATATATTTCGCACTTAGAAAAAAAAGGACTTTTCACATCAGTTTAAAAAAAATGCCCGGAATTGAGGTAACACGTTGCGTACAAATGAATACGAATAACCTTCCCTAGAATTGCCAACGATACCTATTGTTGTCAGTGAAGAATACTCCGCTACTTGGACGCCTTTAGGCACCACAACGGCGGGCCCTCCAGTTTTTCCCACTAAAGCTTTTTATGCTGATTGGATGCTGCGCACTCCAGCACCACGCGTTCTTGGGAAAGTTAGGGGTGTTGAAGTTTGCTAATGTAATACTGTCCTAATATAATACTGTCCTAACACTAAATATGGAAGTTGTTAGAAAGAGTAGTCAGCGCACGCAACTGGTATACCATGGTTATACCACTTTCTCAAAAAAAAAACACACCGTAATGTTATTTACTATCAACTCTACCAGTAAATCGGATTTATTTTCTCGTAAATTTTTTCGTAGCCATGCGGTACGACTCAGACCATTTAATTTACACAGTATAGCAGCCCTTGGAACAGTAGCGTATAATAAAATGCTTGCCTATCGAAAAACCGTCGACAACTCAAAACAAACAGTTGAGAAACTTAAGATGGTACTCGACAGAGTTGCCGTTTGTAAGTCAACAGCCGATGAAACTGCGATTGATAAACGGCATCCAAATGCCGGAATTTGTTGTGAAGGGCGGATTTTTCATCGCCGGGCCGGTAATGCATGTTGTGGTTCACAAGCGTATTACAAACGAAAACAAATTTGTTGTGAAGGAGAATTAACTGACAAAAGAAAGGAAATGTCTTAAAATAATATCTAAACAGGGCCCTGCAGGGTAACCTATTAACCGGCAGAAAAAAAATTGTGAAAACATAACGGTTAACGGCAAATAGTCCGGTAAATGAGGACATACGTAGGCGGAATTGCCGACAAATTGCGCCCATTTGTGTCATTATCGGACATTTTTCAAAAAAACGACAAAACCCACGAAACGCTTCTTATTTTACATCGGATTAACCTTCAAAACAATGTTTATTTTGTTCTCATTCGAGCCTCAGTTCATTTGGGAGTCAAATGAAAACAAATAATGCGGGAAATTTTTCGAGCAAAAAACTGCCGGTTAACGGCAAATAGCCAGGTTGATTAGGTGCCGGTTAATGAGTTTTACTCAGGAATTATACGTTTTGGCAAATGAAATCCCTATTTGATCAAAATTTGTCTGAGCCAAACTCATAGAGCCTGCCATACCAATAATTTTGAGATATCTGAATTATAGAATATTTGCTGTAATGGTAAAGTTCAATTAAAAGCAACAAAAATCTGTTGTGCGGGTCAAGCCCTTAAACGAATTTCGAACCAACGATGTTGTGTCGATCCATTGGACAAATCCAAATATCGTTTATTCGATCCAAGGTGAGTGATTCCAAATCCCTTCAAAGTTGATAATTTTTAGCGCATTTGAGTGCTGTGCTGGTGAGCTCCATCAACCCGGAAAGATTAAAGATGACGGAAATATCTGCTGTGGAAATAAAGGGGGTTTGTGCAAATCAAATATTTTGAACAGTTCAGTCTCAAGAAACCTTCAGAGCTCTGCAGAGTAGCTAGCTATCCATTTTTTTCTAAAAAGAGAATCGTTTGTGATAATGAAATAACGAAAATTGGATTAGAAATTATCAACATATGAAAATATTCAACTTCTTTATTTAACTAACCTCTAAAGTCATACCGGTAAAAGGCGGTTGCTGTAAAGACGAAATTATAACGTCAAGTCATGGATGTTGCAGAGGTAGAGGCAGCGTTAAGCGTTATATATTACAAGATGACGTTTGTTGTGGTGGGCGAACTTACCCTAAAACGCTTTATCAATGTGTTCCGACCGGACATGGACGCTTTGGCGTCCGTACTTATAAAGCAGACGAAAGGAAAGACTTATTTTCGGTAAGTTAATTAATTGAATAATTACACAGGTTAAGTACTTAACCGTCCGGAACCGGCTTAACCGTCCACTTTTTAGCTTTTTTTTTCAGAGCTAACGCCTACGCACTACCGGCTTAACCGTCCAGTTTGGCTTAACCGTCCGTTTTTTAGTAAATTATTTTGAAAATTTTCTCTTTGTTTCTCAAAAATTAATGTCATANTAGAGAAATATTAAAACTTTTTAATGGTCAATTGAGTAAAAAAGTATAAAAAAGTAAGAAATAACAGTCATAGAAAAGAGTGACGTGTTATAGGAGATCAAGTTTTTATATAAAATGGCTATTTTTGCTTTGCGTCCACTTCGTTTTTTTTTAATTTCCCCAAAAAAATCGCCTACGCACTACCGGCTTAACCGTCCAGTTTTGAAAAACATTTTGTGGACGGTTAAGTACTTAACCTGTGTATATACTACCGTGTGACTTTCATGAAAATCGGCTGCGCGTTTGTAGAATAGACAAATTTTCATTTTTTTAAAGTTGGCCGATTCTATAAACGGGTAGCCGATTTTCATGAAACTCACACGGTATATATTTTCTCCAATGGTTTTCTATTAAAATTTACTTCAAGGTTAAAAATAAGATTAAAATAGTAAATACAGCAATCAAATTACATCCCCAATTATTTATCCTCAATTAAGAAATTATGTTAAGATCGACCCACCCGGACAGATGAGATGGAAAACGGAGGGTGATTTGAATGCGTATATGAAACTCTCGGGTCAACATGCCGAGACGTGGCGTGATGAGGAACAACAGAAGGAATATTTAAAATCAATTTTAGCTCCTGTTTAGTCCTATAGAAATCATAAGTTATTTAATTAACTAAGATTGACACAATGAACTTATCGTTTTATTTTTATTAAAAAAATTGAAGAAGCAGGATTTTTAACATGTGTTTTGCAGATTGGAGGTGATCCAGGAATGATCCTTTCACCTGTGATCAGCGTAATGATTTATGTTCTGTTTTATAATGAGGAAGCGCGATATCGTTTTTGATAAAATAAGAATAGATGTAGTAAAAATATTTTTAGGCTGTTAGTTAAGTGAAAAGTAGAACTACAAGTTCAAACTAAGCAGTTTATGTTTCTTTAACTATCGTCCAGATTTTTAAACGCGAAAAAACATTTTAGCGGAAATACATATTTCTTAAGAGGGGCACTTAAGAGGGGAGGACTGTAATGCATAATATTTTTAAAGAAGAAAATCGCTTTTCGGTTGTTTGCCTTTCGTTGATTGGCCGAGCGCACTCAAAAAAGACCAATGACAGGCCACGTAGGCCTCGGACGCGCTGTCAAGCAACGTTACCAAAAATTGGTAACATTAATTATTTTTTCGCGTTTGAAAATTACTGCGATATTATATATCAATTTTTTTATCTATTATCCTGGATAATTTATCCATGATCAAGCAGATATATATCGAACTATTTTCATCTAATCTCATAAACCAATATCACTTCACTCCCCTTATGAAGAACATAATCAGCCTATATTAGCCAAATTTTGGTCTAACACATTCAATTGTTCTCGTTTTTGTTTTCCAATACAAATTTTTCTTACATTTAGTATTTTTCTGTGTCGGTCTGTAGCCTTGCTCTTTACATCTAAAACGACACTTTTTTGCTGAACATTGTCCAATAACGCCCTCCGCTACGCGCAGTACGTCATCCCCGCATCGCGGGTTGGACTCAATCATATGGGCGCCCGAATCGTATGATTGCGATACACTAAATGGTGTTCAAAATTTGCTGAAATTTTTCCGTTAGCGAAAGAAAGTTTAGGTAATTTATGTTGGAAGAAAACTTGAATGCGGTCATTTTTACTTTTATAAGGAGCTATATCGTATTTCGAACACCGTACACTTATATCTTTTATAATATTATACGCAATTTTGTTTTTGGGCCGAAGTTCATTGCTAGCATTTTGGATCCATTCTATCATATTTTGAATGCGAACATAAACTCCGGGCTTTTCTCGCCGAGCGCATCCCCTACCCCAGGAAACGATACCTGCTTGGTACAGATTCCCTCTTCGCTGAACCACGGCTGGCCCTCCCGAATCTCCCTGGCAAGAGTCTTTGCCGCCTTCTGCATATCCGGCACAAAACATCGACTTGTCAATAACGCGCCTGTTATAATAGTGGGGCTTGTTGCAAAGGCTCACCGGAATTACTGCATTTAGGGTTCAGAACTTTAACTAAAAGTTAAAAGAGTAGGATTTACAATGACATAAAATAAAAACGTTTAATGGACCACTTGTGAACTTATCCGGCATAGAGTTATCGGGTAAGTTTTCCCTTCCGGAAACATATTTGTATACTGTGGGGTCTAACAATGAATTATCCAGTATGGAAAACACTACAAACTTATTTGGCCATACAGTGCGTCCGAGTTGTCGAGTACCGCGCTTTTTCGAAATTACATGTTATGAAAGCTTAAAAACTAGAAAGCGCGGTACTCGACAAGTCGGACGCACTGTATGCGTAGTTGTCCGGCATATTTTTATTTCTTAAACACAGATGTTTTACGAACAAAGACGAGCTCATCAAACTTTTTTCAATCAATCAAGCGTTCGCATAACACTTTCTATTCAAAACTGACAGTTATGTTTATTTTCAACCAATTTATTTTCAACCAATTTCATATCGGTTGTGTAGTGTTTCGTCAAAAATATTTCGTCTAAAAACGCGTTTCGTCAAAAAAAAATGTGTGTTTCGTCGAAAAAAAATTGCGTTTCGTCAAAATTTGACGAAACTTATTTAAAGATTTTAGTCTGTTCGATTTAGGTGTTTTTCGTCAAAAAATTGACGTTTGTCATTGACGAAATCAAATTTCTCAAAATACATTGAACTAATATTTTCTTCGTCAAAAAATGGTTTCGTCAAAAAACTTTTCAAAGTGTAGTTCAATAAACAAAAATACTACTTTGTCCGTAGGACGGTATGCAGTGCATACTATGCACCTAAACCTAACCTTAGTATTATACGTATGTAAATTACTTTGTCCCTAGGCCGGTATGCACCTAACCCTAACCTTAATATTATACGTAAATAAATTACTTTGTCCCTAGGACGGTATGCACCTAACCCTAACCTAATTATTATACGTATATAAAATACTTTGTCACTAGGACGGTTACTTTGTCCCTAGGACGGTATGCACCTAACCCTAACCCTAACCTTATTATTATACGTATATAGGGCACTACTGGAAAACGGAGAAACTGGAAAACGGATAAAATTTTCTCTGTTTTCCAGTTTCTCCGTTTTCCCAGTCGAGAAGTAAGCGAAAACGGAGAAACTGGAAAACGGAGAACGTGGAAAACGGAGAAAGTGGAAAACGGAGAAA
>SCLG01000031.1:370692-392380 GCA_004367875.1 Oikopleura albicans
TATTTTCTCCGTTTTCCAGTTTCTCCGTTTTCCAGTAGTGCCGTATATAGATTACTTTGTCCCTAGGACGTTTAATTTGTCCCTAGGGCGGCATGGTGAGGCACTCGCTAATTTAAATCTATGGTTAGGCGCCCTTCGGACGCCATAACCCTACTTTAAATTTTAGATGTTTTACATCTATAACCCCGACTGGTACGACCAGTTCTCGTAAATGATTTGGGCTTTTTCCTTGTTCTCGGACGTTTCCCCAGCCCGCCACATAAATCGGCTCTTCATTTATGACGTCATGTGGCCATAAGCAAGCAGGTTTGACCACATCATTGTAGTTCCAGGCAGGCTGCGTCAAAACAAGACATATATCCCATTCTAGTGTAACTGTGTTGTACAGCTCGTGCATAATCCAATTCTTATACTGCTTCATCAACACTAACATATTGCAGTGATTTTCTAACGCGAAACAAAAAAATAATGTTACCACTTTTTGGTAACGTTGCTTGACAGCGCGTCTGAGGCCTATGTGGCCTGTCATTGGTCTATTTTGAGCGCGATCGGCCAATCACCGAAAGACTAATCACCAAAAGGCAATTTCCTTCTTTTAAAATATTTTTGTACTCAAGTCCTCCCCCTCTCAAGTGCCGCACTTAAGGAGAAATATGTATTTCCGCTAAAAAATTTTTTCGCGTTTTAAAATCAGGACGATAATGCTAATGTGGCCGAAAAAGGCACACCGAGTCTATGTCATAGACTGTATAAACTTTATAAGTGCACAATATATACATTTTATGGCCCAGTAATTTGACTAATAATTGGCCCCTCTAAGCACCCGTAAGGTGACAGACAGACCCGCCCATTACGTCGACAATTTAGATACAATTTCAAAGTTCACATAACCGCCTCACACGGTATATACATTTCACCTGCTAAAGTTAGATTGAAATAAGTCCGGATTTAGGATCATATGCGGTAAGTTTAGTAATTGATATTGAAGTTGACCATAACTCTCGCCCAAGCACGTTTTAGCCAGGGTATTTAAATACTTGACCGTGAAAGTTAACAGTCTAACGCTGCATTTGACGCAAGTTTCCACGAAACGTCCTATTTTCGAACATATCTCGTTATATTTGACCTAAATCAAAGTTTAAAAGAAATAATCTGGAAATAATCTGGAAATAAATTTTTTGATGAATGGTCGCGAAAAAAAAACCCGTTTATGATCCTTTCGCGACCACATATTTGGTCGCAAATCGTTGTTTAAAATTTGGTTTTAGACAAAGTTTCGCGACAATTTTTTACACCTAAAAATAGTGATCGCGAAACCTCACCCAAAACGTCATTTTGCGACCATTTGGTCTGAATTTTGAAGTACAATTCGCGACCAAATCATGTGTTCGCGAAACTACCCAAAAACAATTTCTTTCGCGACCATTTGTGGCACCCCACTTCAATTTTATACCTTCTGGAAAAAAACTTATCTCGGAACCGTTATTTTTCAAGTACACCAAACTACATATACCAAACTGTATTTGTCAGAGTTTTAGCTTTTTTAAATTTTCTTATTATACATTGTAGTTTTAAAATATTAGCTGCAGTTAAGGGTGTTGAAGCATTCCTTGACACGTTTGGTCTGTCGATTGTCCCAGTCGCCTTTGGTGATGATTCCTGCCGTAACAATAACACCTTTCTTTAACTCGGCACAGCAGTGAGCGGCCGTCAACACCAAATCACGACTGATTATTGACCCGCCACAAAAATCACCAATATTTACGTGAAATGGCTTAAAACGGTTAACTCCACATTGTTGGCGACCAATTAATTAGAAGTCTAATTATTTGAAATCCTCAGCTTGACATTTGAATTGAAGCTGTGTCAACTGTAAAGTTAAAAAGGGTGTATCGTATGGTACATAAAAAATATATTCTAAGACGGATATCCGATTTTTCGAATCATAGTGAGTCGAAAAACGTAGGTCTAAGTTTCTTTATTTTTGGGCTAATACTATTTCAAAGTTTAAAATTTTAACATCGAACTTTTTGATTGAAATTGACTTTGTGCAGAAGATAATCACCGGATCAATTTATTTGGGTTAAAAGGTTTCCGGCAAATTCATAATCCGTATATCAATTTACCGGAAAAATTTTAACCCAAATAAGTTGATCCGATTATCTTCTGCACAAAGTCAATTTCAATCAAAAAGTTCGATGTTTAAATTTTAAACTTTGAAAGATTATTCACCCAAAAATAAAGAAACTTAGACATACGTTTTTGGACTCAATATCTATTTGGATATTCGTCTTTAATTACATTCTGCTTTTACAATTTCCGTACTTTGAATGAAAATGAATTAACCGAAATATAATTCGCACAAGACGATAGAAATATTGCCACTCACATTTCATAATTGTAAATTCAGTTCACGATTCAAAGGAACTGAATTTAATGAAAGTTGAAAGGTAAAAGAAAACTTTCCTCAACGTTCCTGTCCATTTGAAAGAAAAAAAGCTTAACTTTCCACAACGGTCAAGAAGATATTAGAAAAAAGCTCAACTTTCCTCAGCTGTCGTATGGGCCCAAAAAAAATTCCTCAAACTTTCCTGGGCAGTTCGAAAGGACTTTTGAAGAAAGCAACTTTTGCCGAACCCTGCTCATTTTTATTAAAAAGTATTATAATTAAAAAAGTATTTTATTAAAAAGTATTATTTTTATTAAAAAGTATCTCTGATAAGGAGTAGCTGATAAAGAGTATCGAGTCATCTGTGACCGGAAAAATATGAAAATGGAATATTTGAATCTACCGTGCCATGAATGTTCTTTCACCTCCTGGCCACCTACAATTTTATTGTAGCTCAAGTCGACTTCGTTTGGATCGGTAGAATTAATTTCTTCCGTAAGAATTAGTTCGTCAATGTCAAAAGGACTGAAGTTGTGTTTTAAGCAGGGCGACAATTACCCAGTCTTGTCGGAAAAATTAGGTTTCACGAATAAATATGTTAGAATTTGTAGGTCCGTAGCGACTTAGCTCAAAAATATGTGCATGCTAAAACAATGCCTAAAGTACTCTGTCGGTTTTCGTCTCTCTCGTCGCTGAACCGCTTCAATCGCTTTTTGATAATCTTTTTTATAACGCTCTTCATCGCCATGATCTTCGAACTCACGTTCAATCTTAGTAAGTTTACGACCTGCTCGCCTTGTGGCATTCCAAAAAGCGAAGGCATTTCATTTAATGGTTTAGGAAAATCGTAATAAGTTCATACAATCTTTATTCAGATTTAGGTTTCAACACCTACCCCTTATGTCGGGCACTCGGCGTGTTACACCATTGAATACATGAAAATGTATGAGAATTTATGACGACACATAAAAGCGTTTTTAGATTACCGAGGAGGGTAGTGAGCTGAGATGGATACCCAACGCTATGGATCCTAATAGCAATGATGTACTCAATACGAACGCGGGCCATTAATCCCAATAGAGACGATGGCTCTAAAAGTTGACATGTTTTTGTTTTCTTATCCAGTAAGGTTAAGAGTGTCTGGACTGATTTCGTCCTAATTTGTTTTTTTTCGTTCAAAAAAAAAAATTGGTTTATAGTTTCGGAACCCGTCGAACATTTTGTTTGAAACAAAAAAATTATGCGATTTCTGCATTCCTACTGAGTCCAAAAATTGATAAAACCAATCAAAAACAGATTTTAAAAAAATAGTGAAATGAAGCGAATTTTAGCCAAAAACGTAAAAAAACCATAAAAACCTATTTGGGGGTCGACCATTCAAATTTTATTATTACATCACGCTCCTTAGGCTTAGCTGAGTCTAGTGGTCAAGTTTTTTTGGTTCAAACATAAATATCCACGGGTTCAGAGACTACAAATGATTTATGGGACAAAAAATTGTAGGTCGAAATCTGTCCAGACACTCTTAATAACTTTTTTTTCCCAAACTTGCAATTTGATAATGAAACTAGTCTTACAGTTTTCGAGATATGGCGTTTTTGTGAACGAATTGTATCAATTAAGCACAATCGTTTGTTTTTTGATTTTTGAAAAAAGTCTGAGGAAAAAGATATCGGCAAACGATAAAGGGTGATCGCTTGATCTTCATGGTTTTAATTTTTGGTTTGAAAATGGAAAATCAGAAAAAACTCGAGCGCATTTTTTCAATGTTTCTACAATTGAAATCAATTCATTATCGTTAAAGCTATAAAACAAGTTCCTAAAAATGCAATTAAAAATCCGAAAAAACGTAAACATGTGTTTAAATTGTTTTTTTTTATAAGTTTTGGAGCTTATTTTTACGATTTATCAATTATTTTTATATCTCTAGGTATCTTAGATAATACAAAACTCGTTTTTATTTTATCTCAAGACAAAGCGAACAAATTTCAAATGAATGCGGAATAAATTCCTAACCAAATAAATTCCAAATAAACAACAAAACAATTTCACATTAATTTTATGAAACTGCGGCATAAATTCTTAACAGATGTCCAAATAAATTAACAAATGCGAAATAAATTAAAAATTAAATTCTCAATAAATAATAATTTTTTGTATATATTTTTCGTAAACCATTTACCTATTCACCTCCGCACTATTTGACCGATAGTCAAAAATGGAAACGCATGTGTTCTTAAATTCGGATAAAAGTCCGGCGTTTGCGAAAAATAATAACGATTGATGAATAATCATTTCCGTTTCGGTCCAAAACTTTAGTTCTTTTTTTTTCTCTCAAAAAATGAACAATTTATAAATTAGGTCCTTATATGATAGGGTGATTTGGTTGCAATAGAAGAGCAATTATGAAAGCTTGACTGATATAAGTACTTGTAGCGGATGAAAAGATCTATATTTGACGTCGCACTGACATATTAAATTACATTTACCTTGACGCTCGGTTCATTATATGAAGTACTTCAAATAGGGAACTGGCCAACTATGGAACGCAACTCTTGGAGGCTAATAAACATTTAACTCTTTGAGGAACTTCAAGGGCGCTCTTTTTTAATTGACCCATATTTGGGGGAACCTCTCGTAGAGCGAACAAAAATACAATCAATGGCTCTCATTTAGAGCTATTATTTTCTATCAAAAAGCGACCGTTATTTTGCGTCAACGAGGTCTTTCGGAAAGAGCGTTTTTGTCTGAAAATGCAAAAGAAGGTAAGCCAACCCGAGCCAATTTTTTGAAGGGAAAAAAGCCAAGCTAAGCCAATTTTTAGGAGGGTCAAAAAAGCCAAGCCAAGCCAATTTTTTTCAGAAGGTCAAAAACCCAAGCCAGTGTGTCAAATTCCCGAAGGCAAGCCAAACCAAGCCAAGCTAAGCCCCATTTATGTTTTACTGGCTTTTAAGGCAAATTGCATTTTTACTGGCTTTTTGACCTTTTGAAAAAAAATTGGCTTGGCTTTTTGGCCTTCTGAAAAAACTGCCTCGGCTTAGCTTGGCTTTTTTGACCCTCCCAACAAATTGGCTTGGCTTGGCTTTTTTCCCTTCAAAAAAAATGGCTTGGCTTACAAAATTCATCAATGAACACACCCTAAGTGAGGCTCACTTGATACAACGAGCAATTTCCAAGTTTGAGATAAATTTTAAATGAGTGTTTGCGAGTTAAATTATGAAATTACGAAATCGCTTATGCAGCCCTTTAGATGATCCGAAAAACGTTTTGCTGCGTTGTTAACTATGCTTAGCGAATTAACCGGTTAACTACATAGCTAGATAAATCAAGTTGTTCAATTCCGCTAGTTTCTGCCAGTGCGCATTATAATAAATATGCGAATAAGAAAGTCAGAGAATAAACGTGTTTTGGGGAGTTTTCTCAGCTCATTGAATGATTCCATAGTTTTGTAATACAAAAGTGTTGAATTTTGAGTTTTTGGTTGACGTCATTTTGAAATAGGTCAACTTTTACGGTATGTTAACCCGGCATACCGGAGCCTCACAAAATGTACAATCCGGCCTCTCATTTTAACCCGTTCTTCAAACAGCGTTATGATTTCAACACGCTTGGGGTCAAAATGTCCGGTAAAAACCGGTTGAAATTTCCGGTTTCTCCAATTGCCCTGAAATTTTGTACATAAGGGTTTTAGACATCAGGGAACACGACTGTGACATTAGTTTTTTTTCTCCTAAGTCCGGTAGAGAGTCCTGTAGTTTTTGCCAAAAATTGGCAACAAAAGAGACACTTCGTTACCACACCAACTGTAAATGATAATTTGTAACCATTGTTGTTGTCTGCTCCATTTAAAATTTGCTATGTTATTTTGGGTTCACGGTTGGGTTGTTTTTGTGTTCAATGTTTAAATAATAGCACGGAAATTTTGCTGAACTAGCAAACTGGGTGCAGGGTGAAATGCTGCAGATTATAAAAAAGGAACTTAAAAGATATAAATGTATTACGTTAGATCATTTTTGGTGAAATCTTATCTTCAATAACTGACACTTTCAATCTGAACAATAAATAGTAGATAAAATTAGGTTACAGTACTTGTTTTAAATCGGACTCTTGAAGAAAGACCTGGTCATTGATCTTTGCGTGTTTTTGAGTTTTGAGGAAGCTCAACCGGATCAACATTAACTGTTAAACGGCATATGTTATAGGCCACCATAGTGCACAATTCAGTGTAATTAGGAAATCTTGGCGAATTTTTACATTAATTGCATAAATTACATAAATAGCGCCAGAATGTGGCTATTTACAAACTTCTTGATAGTTAAAAAACAGCAAAGTCCGAATTATCCGGAACCCGGATTTTCAAATTCAAAATTAAATTCTTTCAAGTGGACAGTTTTTTTACTGATCCGCCCCGTCCACCCCATAATTACCAATGAATAAGAAAATTAAGAAAAATTTGGTCACCGAGCTTTTTTCGGCCAATTACAACCTTCTATTAATAAGTGGCTATGTTTAGTAAATTAAGTTAGTAATTTAAGACGGAGAACGTTATTTCGTCGATAAATTCAACCCTTTTTAGATAGTAGACCTCATTCACGGTTATTGGGTAACTTTTATTTGAAATATTGGGCTGATAAATGCACAGGGCGCAGGCGTGAATGCCGTAGATTACGTCAATAGGATTAATACGTTTATCCGCAAAATGTACATAATCAGCTGATCAATAAACCATACAAAAATATTCAGCCGAACTATGTGTTTTGAATTTGTTTATCGTCTTGATTTTAAAACGCGAAAAAATTTTTCAGCGGAAATGCATATTTCTCCTTACATTGCGACACTTAAGAGGCGGACTGTAATACAAAAACTGTAATACAAAAACATTTTGAAAGAAGGAAAACGCCTTTTGGTGATTTGCGTTTCGGTGATTGGCCGAGCGCGCTCAAAAAAGACCAATGAAAGGCCACATAGCCTGTGACATAGGCCTCAGACGCGCTGTCAAGCAACGTTACCAAAAAGTGGTAGCATTATTTATTTGTTTCGCGTTTGAAAATCACTCCGATACATGACAACTGTTTTCAGAACTAAAATTACAAAAAAAGTAAACTAAATTATAAAGTGCACCAAAATAATTGGGCATGTGATTATAAATTTGAAAATAGTTATATCATGAGTTTTTCAGCAGATAAACTTTTTGTCATATGATAAGTCTATTATATCGGGTTGGTAATTCGTTGAAAAACACTGCATAGTGAAAAGGAACATCCTTTTTGTGTTTGCTCAAATCCGGGTCAGGACAACATAAAAGGGGCATGTTGACGTCACAATTTGGTATTCAATACCTCATGATAATTTGCGAAAACAACTGACCAGAATAAATGGCTAAAGAGGCAGTAAGAATGAGTTCTAAAGTTTAAACGCAATATATGGGTGTAATTCAACAACATAATGTCTGCAGACGTGTCCTACACAACTTTTATAGCTTTTCAAGAAAATTACAAAAGATATCTCGAACATAAAGAAAAATTAGGATTTAGAAAATTAACACGTCCACATATCGCACAAATCGTAACTGGTCCACTGACAAAATGACTTAATTTTGATTAATATTTAATCCCTGTATCTCGTTGTTTAGTAGTTTGTTACTACTCCGTGTGTTACTTGAATTTCCGCCGCCTATTCCCCCGCATTTTCTAGATAACGATATTCGAGTTAACATGCGGAAAAAAATCGAGTTTGGCTATCTAGAAAATATGAAAGAAAAAACGGCGGAAATTCATGTAAAATGCTAAGTAGCAGTAACAAAATTCCCAAAACTAGATACACTGTATACACAGGTTAAGTACTTAACCGTCCACTAAATTTTTTTCAAAACTGGACGGTTAAGCCGGTTCCGGACGGTTAAGTAATGGACGGTTAAGTACTTAACCTGTGTATTTAACGCTCCATTATGGGCATTTTTGTTTTGAAAATTGGTCAAATTATATTATATTGAAAGAAAGACGTTTTATACGAGTTAAATTAGGTGTCAAAACGGCCCAAAGAACATAATTTCAAAATGTCTAAGAAGGAGTTCATTTTACGACTTAATTCTCAAAGGGAACGATTAAATACTACTTTAACCTTTGAACACAGATTTACAAGAGTTCCGTGAACACATCGGTCGGAAAACCCGACCGATCATTCGTAGTGTTCTTACCTACGTAATTTTTCATCATGACCAATTCGATGGTCCTGAATCGAATGAGCATACTCTCGAAAGCTCTCCGACCACCCTTGGACACTTTTTGGTCGATTTGACCACAAAAATACAAATTCACAAACGGTTAACCCAGTGACGTACGGGGTTTATTTTTTGCAAGCTAGTGGCGCGTTGACTTCATTTTTGGAAAAATATGACAGATAAAAAAATGTGCGTGAAAGCCTTTAATTGCAAATAACCTCTATTATTAGGTTTCCTAGCTCCAATAAATGGCTAATTAATATTCATTACGGAAATTAAATTTTTATTTTCATCTGCTCTCCGACTTTGTAATCGATTATTCTATGTTGGTTTTCACTGTCGTTACATTTAATAGATGAAAATACCCAAAAAAATGTGTCTTATATGTTCGGTAGGAAAAAATTCCGACCGATGTGTTTGAAGGTTAAAAATATGAATTTTTGAAGTTTAACCAAATGCTCATGAATTTGCTAACAAAGTTTTAAGAGTTCAAGGGTTGAACTATGTGATTTGAAGTCATGTTTCAATCTGAAATGACACAATCTGGTGCACTCCACTTAGATGAGTTCAATCTTAAATAATATGTCATAAAGTTAATTGAACTCGTATACTAAAATGAACCAAAATATTAAAACTTATGTTGTAGATACAGTTTGGAATGAATACAACGACACATATTTATTACCACAGTCAGGATTCACATTTTTTAATGAAGTTTAACACGAATAATATTTTTTAGCCAAAGACCTTTACATAAATCAGGTTTACATCTGGTACGGGGCTGTAATCTGATTTCGAATCTGCTTTATAGAAAGACACTAACGAGCTGCCAATTATTAAGAAACGCTTTCAATTGGTCAGAGTACGCAAATAAGTTGTTCTAGTTAAGGAGGGGTCATAGACGTTGTTGACGATCAGAGGTATTTAAAGCCTTGACGACTTGAAATCGCCGTTCGTGTAGGTTCACTTTATAAACCTACACGAACGGCGTTTTCAACTTGTTAAGGCCTTACTTCAAGTGCAAATAAAATAAATAATATGACCTGTTAATTCTAGAAAATTATGAGAATTAATTTTCTGACTCAACACAAATAAGACTTTAATTAATAATTAAACTCAATTAAAACTGGTCATTGGATAACATAATTATGTAGGCTGGCATACTATGATAAATAATTTGTCTACTCAAAGTAAGAGACTTTCGAGAACCAAGAAAGTGGCCCTTACTTTGGGCCCCTTGAATACAACATTTATATAATTAATGTCTCGAAGTTGGTCAACTAGTTGTCGAAATATTAGTCGCTGCATTAGCAAACTTAGATAATCTTCCATGAGATTTTGAAAACCGCGACTAATAATATGAATTCGAGCATCAGAATGACACAAGTCTACGAATTAGATTCAGATTTGTCAAAAGCTCAGTCGAGAATTTAGGAAATAATTACAGATGACTATTCTTAGATCATCATCGATATATCTATGCATAAATTATGAACAAATTTTAATGCAAACTGGCATCCATTGAACTTATCCTTTATAATCACCTTGCATTATTTAGCTGAGATCAATATATTTAATAAAAAGTTTAGAATAAAAAAATCAACTTTTGAACTTCAACAAGAAAAACAATCACCTTTATAAATTACACAAATATTATTATACATCTAGAATTTTTATGCATCATTATAATAATTATAATTAATTATTATTATTATAATTATGCATAATATTTCTAGATGTATAATAATATTTGTTTGATGAAGTTACGTCAACTAATGTACTGACATGCAAAGTCTTTTTTTCGGTTTTTTCTACAAAGGTGAAAAGTGCTCTCTGACACCAAACGTGTCTCAAAATTATTTTGTTCTAGATTTCTAATACACAAGACTTTACTGTAAAGTTGCATTATACAAATGAGCTTCGAAAAAAAAACTTTTCCCGCGCGGAAAAAACTCCAAAACATCATCTAGAAAACACGACAGAAAAACGACGACAATTTATGTGAGACGTTCAAAAGTGTTTGAATAAATAAGTTTGAAGAAACCTATTTAACCTTTGAAATATAAATCAGTGTCTTTTTATTACCGAACAATAAGTTGCACAGTACAAATGCTCAATATTTGGTTTCGTCCACTTTCAATTTGCGTGAAATTAAAAGCTTATAACTTATAAGTTATAAGTATTAAAACTTAAAAGTAGGCGTTTTTTGTTCTTATTTTGGTCTTAGCACAAAAAATTAACAAAAAATGGACAAAAATTATATGGACATGATTTTGTTTAGCGGAATAATTCTAAATTTTGATTATTATGGCTTGTTTCAACTTACTGATTTTCTAGGCACTATATTGGAAACGCTTAACTCATTAATTCTAGTGTTTCCACTTAAAACAAGGGATAGGCCAGGGGTCGGCATAAATCAGAAACAAAATGAGCTGTGCTAGGCTGTCCTCTCGGGATCGAAAAAAAAATCGAGATGCGCTCGGCTGTGCTCCCAAGGTCAAACATAAAATGACATGCTGGACTGTGTTCTCTGGCTTGAAATTTTTTTTTAATGAGCTGCGCTGTCGAGGTTCAAAATTTTGATGAGCTGTGAACGCCTCGGCTGCCCAGTTCACGAACTCGCCAGGGCAGTTCACTTGAACTGGGAAGGTCAGCTGGCTGCTGCCGAGCCCTGGGATAGGCCACGACTTGACAACAGCCAGCTGGCCTCCCCAGTTCGAGTGAACTGCCCAACCGAGAAATGAGCAGCCGAGGCGAGTTCACTATATTGAAATCAGGGCAGCTCGGTAGGGCAGCGAAGTACCGCCCAGTTCATTATTCTTTTTACATCGAGACTCTAGACCCGACCGTATATCTCATTTGTATTTTCGACCTCGACAACACAGCCGAGCGCAGCTCATTTTTTTGAGCCAAAAAGGACAGCCGAGCACAAATTACTTTCATTTTCAACCTAGAGAAGGCTCGACAGCACAGCCGAGAGCAGCTCATTTTTATGTTTGACCTTGAGAGCCAGCCGAGCGTACCTCAATTTTCTTAGCCAGCACAAGAGGACAGCCGAGCATAGCTCTTTTTTCTGACTTATACTAACCCCTTGGCTTGGCTTGGCTCAGCTTAAGTGTGATGAAAAATTCGTTTGGCTTGGCTTGTCTTGGCTTAAGGCTATAATTTTTCCTGGCTTGGCTTGGGTTAAGTTAAGCCAAGCCAAGCCAAGCCATTCTTGCCGACCCCTGGGGACGGGCATCAGTCAGAAACAAAGATGAGCTGGCCGCACCGGCCCCAAGTTCGAAACTAAAGATGAGCTGACCTGTCGGAACTACCCAGCCTGCTGTTCAGACCAGCCAACTGTTGAAAACCACTGTTATAACAGTCGTTGTTTAAAAAGTTATAAAAACATAATTTATAATACTTAAACTGATGTTATACAGTCCTCGACAAACCTCTAAACTGTTTCTGGGGTAAAAACTTCAACATATTTATGAATGCACTTGTGATCAAGACTTTTAACAGGCCAATCTTTTAGATTGCCTCATTTAAATGTAATTAGTGTGTGGTATTAATTTCGAATTCAATTTCCTTATGTTTTCAGAACGCATGAGGAGCGAGTAAGTTTTATGGCTTGAATTTATAACAGTTATGGGAATTGAGATAGGACAATCATTTGAGTTCAATATCGGATATTTTTTTAGCCAGTAGTTCGTTATTAACATTTGTTAAATTAACCTTGGCCTCAAAATCTACAGTCAAACTTGAAAAGCTAATTCATACGAAGTATACGTGAACAACAAGTTGCATGACTAGAATATTTTCTAGACTGTAGTCGCTAGACAAATTACCGAAAATCTATATTTTGGGAAAAAGTTGTTTTAAGAGTCGATGCCATGATAGGCACTTTATTTCCTGCTAAATGGCCTTATTGATCATCAATTTGGTCGATTGTGGCCTGTAACAGACCGTCTGTCTGATTATAAAAAATAAAATCAAAAAAGCTGACCAATATGTGCCAATTGGCAAAAATAAGTGTGATTACACAAAGACCTTCATTAGCAAATGCCCTGGCCAAAATGATTTCAGGGCACTTGCTAACCTTCATCCCCGAGAAAAAGTAGTCAAATTTCAAGTTTGAGAATTTTAAAATAACATATTCGAGATCGTCGTTAAAAATCTGATTGAACGAGTACCATAACGGCCTCTGATTCTTATTTACTCATTGTGCCAATTTAAATATTGAAACCGATAATTTAGCAAGAAACCGATAATTTAGCATAAAACCAGCGATTTGAGCCAACCGCAACCGTCCACCAGTCGGAGACCTTGAGCAAAAGATCCGCCATCTAATTGCGGTCATACATGTGAAAGTACCCGTTGGCGCATCATAGCGCTCAATTATTACCGCCAAATGACCGGTAAAATATCGATTTTTCGGTATTTACCGGAATATCGGGCGCCGGATAAATTTATTATTAGTCGCATCGGACACGCAAGTATTTTTCACGCGTCAAACTGGGTGGTCGGACCACCGTCGTCCAACAATGAATCTGTCGGAGAAAATTTTAGCACGCACTTTTATATTGTGTCAGCATAAAAATTTGCTCTGGCTGAGTCATTGTTGGACCACACGGTATTTCCAGACAAAGTTGAACTAATCAATTTTGGGCCAATTTCACATGGTCCACCCCCTAGCTATGGGGGTGATGTGATATAACTTATGTCGTATCGTCGACTAAATAGAGTCGGACTTTGATAATGAAACATGCTAAAGAAAAAAAATGGTCGGAGCCAATTTATTGGAGATAAATTATCGAAGAAATCTAATAAGTCACATCATTCAAAGTAAGAACTTTTTTCTAAGCGCTAAAATTAGCACTTAATTTTGTGCTAAATGGCCGTATTGATCATGAATTTTAGTTTTGTTTTTTTGTTCCTCTTTCCCTATTAACATCATACAGTATTAGCATTATTCTTATATAGGTCATTTTTTGGTTGTTTTCTTATTTCTTGGTTTAGATTAGCAATTGTCGCCTGTGTAGCGTCAGTCGAATTTTATCCTTTGCGATCCCCCTTTTTTTGAAAGGAGAAAGTCATCGTTTATTTGTAGAAGAAATAACAAGAAATAGCGCGCGCCCTTTTCTCACAATTAAGACAGAATAAAAAAAAAGTCAACATAGAAATTGAATTAGAATAATTAAAAACAAAAAAAACTTTTTTTCCTCAAAACCACAGTGGTAGAGATAACACATTGTTGAGTATGAAGAGTATAAAAGGAAGACTCAGTCAAGCTGGAAAATGGTGGAAAAGTTTGGACCAAGAGTGTGAGGCCACAGCCGGAAAAAAGTCAAATATGCAGGAATTTGAAGAAATACATCAAGATTACCTTGTGTAAGTTGGAAAACACTCATACAGTTATTATTTTTATGAAGTAGACTGTATCGCATACTATATTCGGAAAATTTTTCTCAAGTGTTTTAATTTTAAAAGATTAAAAACAAAGTTTCAGAGTGTTTCAGAGGTCCTCGGAATTATTTTTGTTACCTAAATTATTTAGGCTAAATACTGGTAGATTTTTTTATTTACCGGAATATGGTGTTTTCCAGCAATTTTTACACACATTAGCGTAAATTATAGTCACGAACAATTTATAAAATCTGGAAACGCAAATTACATAAGTGGAAGACCGGGATCCCGCGGGACTGTTATGGGATGAGCGAATTGATTTTTTTTTATAAATGATAGAATATAACCGATAACATGTGTTTAAAAAATATAAAACCATCTGAGGTTACCGGTTCGAGTTTAACCGGTTTTTCCGTGGTAATTTACTTTTTGATCTTTTTTTGGCGGTTATCGTGGTTTAGTTCTAACCGGTAAAACTTGGACACGTATTAATGCTACCATCGCCTCCGCAGTGGCCCAAGTGGCCAATTATCTTCCGGTATATTGGAGCCAGTTCAAGATCCGGTTAAAAGCCAAGTGATCACCCTAATTATAGCAGTGGTGTCTGACTCGTTGTATCTATAATTGTCAATTATTAATTGATATTTCGACTATTGTATTTATGCTTATTAAAAATGCACACCGATGAGACAAGCACGCGGGCAATGTAACCGTAAGAATGTTATGTAAGAAGTGCGTACGATTTGTGACATACCTATTCTTATGTAATTATTTAATAATTATTAATAATATACCAGTTATCGTATCCGTAAAGGGCTCAAGAATGACACCTTAACTAAAAACTACGACTTAGACAAGGCGAAATTGTGTAAAATATCTTTGTTTTTTTGTGGAATTTGTTCCGTAAAAGTGGAATGAAAAAACGCAACAATGTAATACATAGAGGAATTTTAAAGATTTCGGTTTTTGTTGGTACACAACTCCTATGTCCCCTCCTTAACAATTTTACTTTGGTTTGATTTATTTGAAAAATAGATACAAATAGTGTATGCTAGCTATAACGTCAGTGAATACAAGGGATACCGGATGAAATTTGGACTCAGAAAGATTCTTGACTGTAAAAAAAGAATTTCTTGACTTTAGGCGGACGCTGATTGGCTGACTGGCTTAGAAGCTGAGTCCAAATTTCATCAGGTATGCTTGTTATGCCAAAATATTTTACAGCTTTTATTCTAGAGCCTATTTTAAGGCTTAATAATAACTGCGTGTAACATGAGTTATGTTACATAACGGCCTTTTAGTACATCTGAAAAACGACATACTGTACCCGAGTTTATACATTAAAAAATAACGTTTATTCAATTTTTTTCAAGGCACGATTTTATCGGGAAAACATTCGAAAGTTATTGTCTATCGAATCGAATTAAGTCAAATTAGTGTTCGCTGAGTGTCTTTTCATTTTGTCCCTTTTATTTTATTCAATGCCAGTAATTTAGTTTAATGGATTTGAACTGGCACGAAGTCACGGGTATTCTATCTGATCAACAAGTCCCACGAGAAATTGCGTAAAAAAGAGAAAGAAAGATCCACTAAGTTCATTCGACTGCTAAATTAGCGATATTAAATTTTGAATTGATGTTATCATCGTTTTAAGAATGCTGGATTATAACAAATTTAATTCGTGAATACAAAATGACATGCAGTTCTGAAAAAACTACAGTTACATCACTTTTTTGCGATTATTCACTCGTTTTATACGTTGCTTGCCCTACTGCACAAATTGTATTATACAGAAGAGGTTGCTTATTTTTCTTCAGAAAGACCAATAGTCAAAGTTATGGCTCTGAATATTGTTCACAAGTGGCTACTAACCCGTAGGCGGATATCCGTGCAAATTGGCACATAATCGTGTTATTATCATTGTATGGGCCATGCGTATAGGCTATACTATATGGGGTAGTTTCACAAACAAACAAACAATTTCCAGTTTTGTTTCCTGTATTTTTTTTATGAAATTTAGTTAGACAATGTTATATATTCCGTCGTTTTCCCACAACTTTTGAAATTTTTGAGCGGTTCATGCAAATTTTGACGAAATAGTCCCCCTAGTTGAAATGAGCTGCCGGATAGTCCCTGTTTAAAAATGTGGTTTAAATTTTGTATTAACAGTTGATAAAACGAAATCGTGTAGGCATATAGGCCATTCGTAAAAACGCTAAAAGTAAAATTACACCGCTTGAGGGGTTATCAGGCCACTTTCGCCTTCCAAAAACGGCCTGATAAACCCTCAGACGGCCTGATAAACCCCAAGGGCGTAGGCGGAATATCTGCAAAATGTGTAAAAATGGTGGCCTGATAAGCGAACGAGCGGAGAATTGCGCAATTCATTAATTTCATAGAGGGACCGGCCTGATAAGTGAACGAACGGGAAATTTTATAGAAACAATCATGTAACTCATTTTTGGAACTCGCATTACGTNTTTTTTTTCACATGGTGCCGGTAAATGCAAGTTTCCGACAAGCGGGAAAATGTTATCGCGGATATAAACTAACATGCCAAGTGGCCTGATAAACCCTCAGGTGGCCTGATAAACCCTCAGTGCGTGGGCGGGATTGGTGAAAAACTTTCTGGAAAAAAAGTGGCCTGATAAGCGCACGAGCGGGCAAAGTGGCCTGATAAAGGGGGGCCTGATAAACCCTCAAGCGGTGTATATTAAAAACATTATTTCATAGGATTTTGGACTTTTGTCGTGGAAAATCGAGGTACAAATTTTTGTTAAAAATCTTGTCTTATTTAAACTTTCTTAACAGGTTACTTTCTTAGTTATAGTTTAACTGTTAGACCACTAAATATTGCTAATTTTGTGTACATGGGCGGCCCATGGTGGGCCTGTAACATGGCCTGCCGAATAAGTATGCTTGAAAAACTGCAGGTTAATTGCGGTGAGTACCGGTTTTATATTTTTACGTATGTAAATAAGATGAAAATCGGTCATGTACCTTTTTGGTTAAGAAAATTGTTCATCAAACAAAAATCAATTATTGGTAGTTGCACCCAACGGTATAATTTTAATTTGTGCCAACGGCATATTTCATTCGAATCAAGACATGCAAGTTCAAACCTTAATTTGTTGTGATTGATACCATAAATTGAAAGGGTTAGCCGAATGTAATATATGTTGCTTGATTTGTTCACCAAAAGCATGATTGTATCAAGTATAAAAAAAAATCGAAATAAAATAAGTTATGGAAAATCCGTTTTTACCTGGTACTTACCTGGTATAAACTCACATATTTAGGTTGTTAAATAGAAACCAATAAGAGCGGTTCAGTACGCTGACGTTGAAAAAATTAGTTAAAAGGAGAAATAATAAAGGTTATTTTTGTATGAAAATATCTCAATAGTTCATGTAGATTAGCAGGTTACATCCAAATAAGTAAACTTTTATAGACTTAACACGGAACCATTTAATTTAAAATATTCCCTTATCATCATTTAACACTGGTAGTCATCCTCATAGTCAAAAATTGGGTGACTTTCTAGTAGTAAAGTTTCTACCATCTCCAGTAGCTCTCCAAAAAAAAAATCCACTAGAATAGATCAAATTTGTAGAATTATTGACATATATTTTTCCTCCCTGATTACGTTTTGGGAAATACATGTCATTTGGAAAATATTTCAATAATCGTTATACATATACATAATAGCAAACGTTAAAAGGTAACCTTCAATTAAACAAAAATTGAAAGTCTTAGCGTACTCCACTTGCGTAGTGTATAACTAGTGAACTTGAATGTCGGAAAGTTCCTTAAGGACGGGTCAGTAGCGTGTTTACAAACTTCACTCTGCGGGAAACCGTTATAAAATATATTTTACAAAATCCATTTCATTATTTTTTGTTGTATCAACGTAAAAAAATTTGCCACTATTCGCAAAAAACTGTTACTTTAAGCGAATAGTGTTACTTTAAGCAGGTAGGTGGTGTATGTGATTATTTTGGGGACCATAACTCTTTCCCCTGGACCCCGACGACATGTCGCGACACAGTGAAATTGACTCACTTAATTTTTATAAGTTGCGCAGTTTGCATACATTTCATTCTTTTTTCTAAACTAAATGACAAAAATGACTTCAAAATGACAAAACTAAACGACGTACAATTATTTTGTCATATTACATATAAATTATAATATTATATTCGATTAATTCTTAAAAAACCTCAAAAATGAGCTACACACAATGTTTGTGCACTTTATATTTGAATGAAAACTTTATTTTAAGCTTACGTGATGCGCGAGAAATGGGTCGGAGACAGGCTAGTACCGAAAGCAGCAATAGTTCCGAAACGGATGGAACAGTGCGATGTAGTCGGAAAAAATTCTCCGAGACCCGATCCCTAGATGCCGAAACGGAAAGCCAATCACAAGGATTTGATTCAAAACCACACACATTTCATAAAACCGTTAAAGATTCAAAACGATTACTGTCGCGTCAAAGTACAATTAATAAGTGGGATTCAAAGCAGTTGGACTGAAAATTCTATTCAATAATAAATAGCTGTATCAACAAGATCTTGACTTTTTACTACTCATGCGTCATAAAATGTCGTCGTGCTACAAACGTCTTATAATGTACGTTTTATAACCAAATTTCTAGATGGTTCTCCGTTTTCAAGTTCGAGAATAAGACCCGGACCTCATGAATACGGGGTTTTTTACTTTTAAACAATGCAAAATGCATGAATTTCTCGAAGTTGAGCACCCACACACACGCCGATTGGCTAAGGAAATCTGAACACGCTCTCTTGATTGGCCTCTCTCTCGGTCATCATAGTAATGATATTCTCAAAAAAAAATGCAAACAAGGATGAGTTTTTTGTTCAGAACAATCCTCAACTGCAACATGCTCTTAATTTTGCTTTCTTACAGGATTCGAAGAGGAGGATATCAATTGGCAAATCACATTACACCATGACCGAGATTGATGTGGGTGATCAATTGAGAAATTCATGCATTGTGCATTTTTTGAAAGCAAAAAAAAAAATCCCACATTCATGAGGTCCGGCCTGGACGCGTCTGGGCGTAGTAATCAAATCACTACCATTCTGTATTTTACAAAAAAATTTTGTATTATACTGTAGTACACATTTTCCCTTACTATTTATATTCGCTCATTAATTAAAATGGCCCTAGTCAAGTCTGTTCAACTAATCCTAAAAATGATACAGTAAATGTATATTACAGTAACTGTAATACAGTTGTTAAATACATACAGTGCAAAACTCGGAGCCTACGGGAAATTATCGATTTTTTTGACCTGAAAAGCGCGTCATGCCATTGGCTCGCTTCGAATTTCACGCCTCATAACGAGCGAATCAAAAAGCTCCCCCCATTTCAAACCTGCTGGAAGACGCGAAACTTACATATTATAGCAAATGAATATATTTACATTATTAATGAAATCATTAGATTTAAGCGATACCTAAATGATGAGATTTATTAGGCAAAAATAAAATTCCCACTTCAGTACGGCCTTCCGAGTAACAGTTTGCTAAGTCCTGTGCTACCTTTTTTTACGTTAGCTCTTAATTTTGAAAACTGTCTGATAATTTTTCTCCTTTTCTTTGGTTACTTATGCCCTCCATCTAATTTTCCAGCGATGTATGCATTGATGTATGCAGCGATATATGCATTAAAGGAGAAACTGTGCCAACCTTGGCTCAATTTTTTTAGCATATTTTTCTTAAAAGTTTAAGAGAAGTGAAAAAAAAAACATTGTGGGAACAAGAGAATTCAATCTAAGTTCAACAAAAAGGTTTGTTCGAAAATAATAATCTATGTCGCAATGATAAAAAAAATAAAATAACTAGTCAGAAATAGCTTGAAAGCTTTAGAGCTGTCGAAAATAAGAATTATTTTGATAATATTTAAGGATGCGCCATACCCTACTGGCTGAAAAATCAAGTCTCCTAAAATGGCACAAATATCTAAATTTCCAGAAAAATCAGAAATGTCACTTCACGGGAAAAGCTCCAAAAGATATGCGAGCAAAAAAAATTACACCACCTGCGCAGTTATCTTTCCGGCAGTTATCTTTCCGCTCAGCCCCGTCGGTGCCGTTATCTTTCCGCTTTTTCGAGAAAAATATTCCAGTTAATCCGCCTACACACTGCGCAGTTATCTTTCCGCCCGAAATATTTTTCGGGTAAATTACTAAAAAAAGTGAAAGTTGAAGGAAAATTGTAAGATATCGGCGCAGTGCGTATGCGATTTGATCGCCAGAATTTTTTTTTAATTGTGAGATAGCGAACTGTTCGGGAAAATTTTGACAAAACATTGTCATACCGCTACAAATAATAACAGATAAGGAACACAANTCAACCCTAAAGTCTGTCACCGCAAATTTATATTAACCGTATAACACCTTAATCGTCTCGCGCTGCCAATTTTGATTGGCCGCCTTATCATAGCGCCGCGAAAAAACGAGTAATATGAGACGCTGGCGTCTGTAACTGAATTGACAAGCGCGCCTATTGGCTCATGCTTTTTTAGAGGCGCCTCCTATTGGCTAGCGTCCTTTAGCCACGCAAACAACTCCCCGCGCAGCTTGTAATGATTCCTTCCTTTTTTGTTCTGCAGACAATTAGGTTGGAAGCGCCTTACCCATATCAATATAAAAATTTTGGTCGGTGTCACCATATCTTGACAACATAGCCCCTAACCCCAAGTTACCTTGTCACCACTAATTTTGTAGACGATGAACTAGTCTCAGATTTGTTTTGAACTTGTCCCCGTTCGCGGTAAGTCGGATTCCGTTCCCGTCAAACAGGACCAAAAATTGGACGATTGGTAAATCATTAATTGTCAGCATCACATATAAATTATTATATATTTTATGACGTTTTTTCGCGGTAAATTAACAACGTATTTTTATTCATATAAAGAAGAAAACTTAAAAGTTCCATAATCCGGTGGAACTTTGTACATTGGATCAGTTTTGTTGGTTCAAATTAAACCAGTCATTATTATAATGAAATGAGGGTGGGTCAGATCCGGCGTTTCTGGGCGTATACCAGTTAATGATCAGACATACGCAGTTGTAATTTTTTACAGATTAAGTATAATACAATTTGGTTTTAAATTAAAGATTCAGCTGTTATTGTGCTGAACTCTTAGAAACATTTTATATTTTCGTCCTTCACTAGTAGACTTAACTAGGTCTGCTCTGGTCTCTTTGAATTTTGAATTTGTTTTAATAAAGAAATGAGAGCTGATTTCAAAATTCAAAGAGATCAAAGCAGACCTCGTGAACTCTACTGGTAAAGGACCAAAAAATAAAAATACTTTAAATAGTTCAGCCTAATAACAGCTGGATCTTTCATAGGGTCATTTTCAAATTGGAAGATTAAGATACGACATATCTGGATTACCTATATTTTGTATTTTTTGTATGACCTGCGGTCAAATTGTCGTGACATGTCGACGGGTAGTATAATTCGGACGTTATCGGATAATTTTTATCTTGATTCTCCATATGGCCTTTCTAGTGATGGACGTGATGCCATTTTGGGTATTTTAGGGTAACAGTGCAAAATGCTTGGCATTTTTTCGCGCCCCACATTATTTTTTTTCCAAAATATTCAAAATTTAATATAAGGCGCTACAGACATTATACGAAGCTCTAAATT
>SCLG01000031.1:392824-427298 GCA_004367875.1 Oikopleura albicans
AATTTAGAGCTTCGTATAATGTCTGTAGCGCCTAATATTAAATTTGGAAGTATGTTCAATGAAAAATAAAAAAATAAATGTGTGGCGCGAAAAAATGCCAAGCATTTTGCAAAGCACCCTATTTTAGGACGTATCCTCACCGTTTTTCGC
The DNA here is from genome assembly GCA_004367875.1 of Oikopleura albicans. Lineage (NCBI taxonomy): Eukaryota > Metazoa > Chordata > Appendicularia > Copelata > Oikopleuridae > Oikopleura > Oikopleura albicans. The sequence continues at coordinate 392,975 of SCLG01000031.1, forward strand.
TAAATCAGCTGTGGGTATTTGACAGACAGTTGAGTACTAATCTTAAATAATAATCCTAGTTTCAAAATGTGTCATATATACTTAATAACAGAAGAATTTAACTACAGTTAGTCGACGTTCCACAAAACCCCACCCCAACCTAATCTGACTTGATTCAATTAATTCAGAACTTGATTCCAACTATTTTTGTGCGAACTTTTGAGCAGAACGGTTTTTATTACATTTTTTTTTTGAAGGTCTTGTCAGCAAAACAGTTGTTAAGATAACTGGTTGGGTGGTGTATATAATGAATTTTTTTGATATATGTTTGAAATACATAATATTAGATTCGTAGGTACAGAATATGTTTGCGGGTCAGTTGCATGCGACTAAGATCTTAAAAGTGAGCCGACACACATGTTATTTAAAAATAAATAAAATTCACAAATTGTTGACAAGTCAAAGACAATTACGATCATAAGTAAAACAATTTGCACAGGTAACGCATTTAACTCGCGTGTAAAATTCATGAGGTTTTTGTACCTATCTCGGTTTTGTCGTCGTGCCTAAGGCACAGCTTGATTTGAAGGAACCTTAAAAATAGAGAGTTATAGAATGGGAAAAGTTTAACTCCCAAAGGTTCCAAGTGGCATATAATCGGTAGGAGTCCATTTGATCAAATTTGATCAAAACGCCTTTGCGGCTATGTTAAGTCTTGGAATTTTTACCAAAAATACCAGTTTCATTGTATGTTTTATGTTGTTCCTCATAAAATTAGACTGAATTTTCTCGGTTAACAGTCATTTTCGGTCAATTTAAGGCGCTTTGATCAAATTTGATCAAATGGACTCCTGGGAGTTAAGCCGGAAAAGTCTTCAAATGAAGAAACCTATAAATGAACAATGAAAGTTCAGAAACATCTGATGGCCGATAAATTAAAGATAAAAACTAATAGAAAATTATCCAGACTTCTCCGAAATCAGGCTGTGCCACAAATAGTCCTAATCTGGGAAGATTATGTTTTTATCAATCACCGAAAAAGTAATCTACAAAACCGAACAATAATTCAGATTTACGAACATGGAATGTCGCGTCATCAATGTTATCAATGTTGAAAATAATGCATAAAAGAGCACAAAAAGGACACGGCGACCTTGTGTATTTTTGATTAATGGGACTGGCAAAGTGTCGAGTCGTGTGATAATCTGGCTGTCGAGTACGAGTTACTTCTGTTCCATAACGAGCAACCGTGTCACTATCATAGTCATTCAAACATCACCCACATTGTCCACGCTAATCTTTCACCGAACTTTTTTTTTCAAAATTTGCGAAAGAGAAATCAAAATTATCGATCAAAAACAATTAGATAAAGCAAACAAAGCTTTTTGTCTTATTGAGAATTGAGAAGTAAAATCTATGGGAAAAATTTCAGGAAATGGTCTGCCTTTAAGTTCACAGTGTTCTTTTTGGGGTAATATAAATGATAAGGAATTTCGAAAATGGGCTGAAGACCAAAATCAAGTATTCCGACATCATGCTGCTAAACCACCTATCAGGTACACTTTTAATTCATACACAGTTGGTGTGGTAACGAGTTGACACGTAACAAGTTGACAGTTTGGAACGAAGTGATACATTTTGGGAGTTTTTTGGGCAAAAGTGACGGAACGAAGTGACAGTTTGGAACTAGTTGAAAAATTTTGACGAAAAAATCGAAAATGAAAGTGTTAACTCGTTACCACATTAACTGTAACCGCCATTTATTAATTATATAATAAATTATTATTAATAATTATTATACAATTATAAAACTTACCACATCAAGTGTAACCGCCATTTATCAATTATATAATAAATTATTATTAATAATTATTATAAAATTATAAAACTTACCACATAACTGTAACCGCCATTTATTAGTTATATAATAAATTATTATNTATTATAGAATTATAAACCTTATTTCAGGATAGCGTGGTTATATAATATACAATTTGTAGAGATCGTTGGAATTGGCCTACTATGCTATCTTGAATATCTACTCGTGCGCTGGCAGGCAAGAGCGCACAAAACTCTTCTTTTTCGTTTCTAAGCGTTTCTAATTTTAAGAAATTTAGTTTACTCAACTGGAAAACGTAACTTTTGATTAAGAGGTCGAAACGGAAAAAAATAAATAGTTTTGAACGTAAAATCGAAAAAGAAAAATTATGGTATTATTTTTTTTTTAATTTGAGCAATTATAAAAAAAAATATTTAGCTGTTTTACGTTACCACACACATTATCAATTACTGTGGTATTTATGTACGGGGCAAGTTCTATATTTTTCAACTTCATTTTTGTAAAAAACTATGTTTCTTTTTCGATTTTACGTTCAAAACTATTTATTTTTTTCCGTTACGACCTCTTAATCAAAAGTTACGTTTTCTAGTTGAGTAAACTAAGTTTATTAAAATTAGAAACGCTTAGAAACGAAAAAGAAGAGTTTTGTGCGCTCTTGCCTGCCAGCGCACGAGTAGATATTCAAGATAGCATAGTAGGCCAATTCCAACTGACCGCAATTTGTATGCAAACTATACGTAAAAATCAATAGAGCCCATTTTTTTCTCGCACTCTCTGTTTTACTACATTTTAACGCCCATACACCCTTATCAGTGTTGCGAAAAATTATTATAGCCTTAATTATAAGAAATCGACCCATGTGAGTTAACTCTCAGGGGAAGTGCGTGTAAATAGACACGCATCGTGTTTTTTCGTCGATTTAAGGCATATGGAGGCACCGTAGGGCAAAACGGGAATTGGTGACCCCCCTCAACTTTTCGAAAAAATTCGATTGACGGTGTTTTTATTGCGTAGGTTGGAGATTTTAAACAGCTCTCTAGGGTGCCCTGGTGGCCCAAATCAATTTCTGAATAGTCAGATCGACGTAGTTTGACGAGCTCTACAACTTGGCTTTACCAGTTTTTAGGAAGTATTGCGAATTAATGTGATTTTTTAAGTGCGTGTTTATTTACACGCATTTTCCCCTACGGGTTCCCAAAAACTCCTTCCCCCTGAGAGTTAAATTACCAAATTAAAGTAGATTTTGATATATATTTTCCCGTGTTGTTCCCAAGGTTTTTGTCAGTTCTTTTTTCTCACGATTGTGCACAGCATGCCATAGTCCAAATATTAGGATGAGATAGAAAAAAAGTAAATACAGAAATTTAATTAAACAAGCAAATAACTATTTTAAACCTCGTCTATCTCGAATGAAATCATAAAGGCATTCATATCAAAAATAATTGATTTTTTGTTGTAATAATTTTTTTAATATCTTACCAAAGAGATTATTACGACAATTTAGAGGCAGAGAATCAAACACCCAAACTTAATTAAGTTCGTATTGAAAATTTTGCACAAAAAGTTTGTACTTTATTTTTATTAACCGGTAAATTTTAACGTCAGAAACCCAATTGTCTAAAGATAATTGAACGCAAAATTTGAGGCGGACAAACGAACTGTTACTTTAAGCAGGTAGGTTGTCTAGATTATTTGTAACCTTCTAGGTATAAATTGTTATTTTGGTCATCCGCAAATTGAAAATGAAAATAAGAAAATAAGAACTGTCCGGAAAAAATACGACCGGGCAGTATCATATTTCTTCTAGAAAAGTGCACATAAAGGCATTCTTTGCAAACTGTTCCGCGAAAACTGTTAAGGATGGTCAATACCCTCCTTGCTTCAAAGTTTTGACGCCACGACGTACCCCTAGCTCATGTTATAGCCATAAAAAAAGAACAAAAAGATTTTCACAGAAAGCTTTTTTTGCCGAATATCCGCTAAATACATTTTTGTGAAAAACGACAAATGGCAGCAATGGGCCATATGCTACAGGGCCTATTTATTCAAAAACTGTTTTGGCCATATTATAGAGCTCAAAAAGTTAGTAAAAAAAAGTGTGAAAATAAAATTCATAAAAAGTCTGAGGCGAACTGTAGAATTTTTCGAAGGTCAATTTTATTTTCGGCCTTATCAAATTTGTAGAGCCCTCTTAGAGGGCCCCTCTACAGACATTTTATGAATTTCATTTTTACATTTTTTCTTACTAACGTTGTGAGCTCTACAATACGGCCAAAACAATTTTCAAATAAATAGGCCCTATAGGCCCACAATAATTAAATACAGTATGTACAGTATGCTCAGCGAAAAAAAATCTTAACTGTACAAAAAATCTTAACTGTACGGGACCGGATCCTATGAGACATTTTTTGGACAAAAAAACAGAAATGGATTTTTCTGCAGAATTTTTTTTTATACAGTATGCCGCCGTGCCAATTCCGTCCGGGAGTTCAACTATTTATTCAATAAAAACCGGTTTAGCACTCTCTAAATTAGAGTCTTTATCCAAAATCTAGGATCTCAGTCGTAAACTTGTCGACCAGTTTAAAACTGTGTATAATAATTATTTTTGCGCAATTAAATCACAGAAAATAGTACCGTTAAATTCCAATTTCAATAAAATTCAAACTCAAATTTATTTCCATTGGTACTGTCATTGCCCTCGAAAACGTATAACTCTTGATGTGTCAGCGGACGGACCGTCCGGGACGGTCTGTAGATTATGGGAGGCTGTCATAATTAGGCCCGGCAATTAGGTCAGACTTAGAGCGGATATCTGCCGAGTTTATGCTTTTTTTTTCTCTTTTTATTTCTCTCTCTTGGGGCTACATACGATTATAATTAGGGTAGTCAGAGGCTGCGCTCAAAAATTACTTCGACGCAGCAGTTTGCTCTTTGACCTTGAGATTCTATTACAGCTCGCGAGATTTAGACGCAACGAATACGATTTACTACAAAGTCAATTATCTGGGCTTGCACATTTTTTTGTATTTGTTTATTATTATCTTTTTGTTTGTTTGTTTGTAATGGTACGAATAGAGAAAACTAGGATTTACGTTTGACTATACGGTATAGTCTATACCAGAATTATGAAGCCTGTGGGGACATCAGAGAAAAAATTACAACTGCAAGAAAAAATTTAATTGTTTTACAACAATGTCTGACCCGTTTTTCTTCTTGAAAATGTTCTCTTCATTTTTTTTTGTTTGATAATTTTGAATGATTTTTTGGTCACGACAAGAAAAAAGTTGCTACCAAGTTTTTTTTTTATCATATTTTTCCCTGGGAGACCGGTATTGGATTTGTTCCATTTTTGTCGGAAAACCTAAATTTTCACCTATTTTTTACTGTTAATTTGTTTTAGAATTTTCAGTCTGTTGAATTTGTATGAACTTCATAACTGTAGAAAAATCGTGACCAATTTATTAAGCAAACCAAAATATGGCTTAACTCTACTGCTTTTTAGTTTTTATAGTAAGCACCTCTACTGACCCGCCTTTAAACTATTTAACCGTGGAGTACGGAATCGTCACATTACCGGCTTATTACCGGTTGACCCGGACTAAATACCGTTACGCTAGAAATGAAAAGTACGATTAAATTGGGTTCGAGACTTGAAATCCGAAGTTTAAGTACATGAAACACTTTTGGAATTTCTAAATTTGTTTTTGAAAAAAAGATGTTTGAACTTCACTTGTCTAACTCGTTTTCAATCAAAATTACACCCGAACAACGAGAACTATAATGCGATACCAAGCTGAAAATACTTTTCCAAATAAATATAAACTGAAAAATTGCGGCCCATAAGGGGGCCCTCTTCAAATCGAAAAAATCGCGGCCCATAAGGGGTCCGGGACTGCCATTTTACGTAGATATGCCATTTTACGTGGAATCGGTAACGCTTATGAATCATAAGCTACAAAAAATGCCTAACCAATATTTCATGTTTGTTTTTACACTACTTTTCCCAGAAGAGTGAAAGTATTTTTTTTCCTAAACCCCGGGATACGGTTTAGAAAAAACAATACTTTCACTCTTCTGGGAAAAGTCACGGAAAAACAAACATGAGATCAACAACCCATGCTGTGCGAATTGTTTTTTTTTTTGAACTAGTATTTTTTGAAAAGTGTTTTCGAATTGTTTTTTTGAAATTTTTTTGAAAACTTTCTTGGGTACTTATACTGTACCGAATAGTATTTTTCGCCAGTTCGACGTCTAATGAATGGGCGCAGCCATAAAAATAATGATAAGTTTATCATACAAGTTATACTACAAGTTATCATATAAGTTATAAAATATGTCCTCAAATACTTTATTTTTAGAGAGAAACCGGACCTTCGTCCTGCTAGACCGGAACTGGCGACCCAATCGTCAGACGATTCCGGTATTGGCGAATTTCATTACTCGGACAGCTCGTCAGAATCGGAGTCAGAGCTGGGGGCGGCTAAGGCCCGAATGACGGCACAAGGCAACGATGAAGTTAACCCAAACGTAGCCCGGGTCGTACAGGCCCATAGTATTGACCAACAATGTACGAAAATTAATGAAGATATCGACTCATTGCTCACGGTAAGTTCTAACTCTGCCAATCTATAGCCGAGATCCTTTTTTATAATCACCATTATCATCCTTTTATATATTTGGGGTCTCTCGATAAACAGTACCTCAACCGCCGACGGGCCCGTAAATTTGCCCGCAGTGTTGACAGGTGGCGGAATCAGAAATCCATAAGTCGAGGCGCAAAACCATCAAACTTACTAAATGATATGATTGTTTTCAGTACGTGGTCAGAAACGTTACCGCTTAATAAACAGTAAAATATAATATTCTCAACGTATAGATAGCCCCAATCGGAGGTGGCAACCGAAAAAAAAATCTTCCTCAATAAATCTTAATAAATATCTTGGATTCGTCTTATCACTTTTGAGATGACAAGTTCACTGTTTTAGAGGCTAAGAATAAAAATGCCACTTATTATGCGCCAAAAGCCAATTAGTATGCGCGATCTTTTGGTTAAAAAGCTTCTTTTGGTAACAATGCTTCTTTTGGTACCACAACTTCTTTTGATGAAAAATTATTTTGGTAAGAATGCTTCTTTTGGTACTAAAACTTCTTTTGATAAAAAAATTCTTTTGATAACAATGCTTATTTTGGTAACAATGCTTCTATTGGTACCAATGCTTCTATTGGTACCAATGCTTCGTTTGATACTGACTAAGTACCAAAAGACGCTGTAGTACCAATAGAAGTTCTAGTACCAAAAGAGCATTGATACCAAAAGAAGCATTGTTACCAAAGACCGGCCCGACCCAAACTGCCTAGGACGCTCAGAAAAAAAGAAGAAAATGCCTGATGGCAGAAAAATTGAAAAAGTGCTCAGAACGCCCCTCTAAAAGATCAGAATTTATTAAACCGAAGATAGCTCAACGGGAAAACGTAACTTTTTTATTAGTAGGTGTAGAAAAAAATCTGAGATGTGTTATTATGAGTCGAGTCATCATACCATCAAAGGTGTTCAAATATAAAACAATATGCATGTGATCAACTTAGGGCGCTCCTACTGAGGGTAGGGAAGCCAAGTATGTGCAAACATCGAAAAACACTACCCTTATCTGTAATATTCTACGCAAATTGCTGCATACTATGCGTATTTAAAGTTAGCACGATTCGCCATGAAGGTAACCATGACTATTGAAGATTAGGGCCTGCAAAAAATATTTGTCTTTTTCCTATAGAAATATTTTTCCTTCTTGTGGCACTTGTGGCTAGGTCTAATTTGGACTATGAATTATTTGACCGTTGCTGATAGGCTTAACGCTGTCTTTAACCTCTGGATCCAACTGATTTTGATGCACACGGAAGTGACTGTATTCTACTCTCACAAATTTCTCTATTTTTGAGTTATCACTTCCGCGTAAATAATGTCTATTGACACATTTCTGGTACTGAAATAACGAGCTGTTTTGGTTTCAGTTTCGGTTGTTTCAGTTCTTAAACTTTTTATTGGAAATTAAGCAACAGGTTAAGCTTGGTTCAAGTCAAATATGTAAATCATGCGTAAATTGGCAGGTGAACAACAGGTCNGGAGAAAAAAACTTGGTAAAATCAAGGTTACCATGATGTTCAGTGATGTTGGAAACCCCCCTGAGCCAAGTTTCAGCGAAATCTAAGAAACCGGAAATTTTGACCGGTTTTTATTCAACCTTCCGGTTAACAAAAATTATCGGCGATACCGTCAATCCAACTATCTCGAAAAGTTGAGGGGGGGTCAGCAATACCCGTTTTGCCCTACGGGGCCTCTATATGCCTTAAAATTACGAAAAAAGCACTTTGCGTGTCTATTTACACGCACTTCCCCCTGGGAGTTAACTCTACTTTTTTTAGTTTTTATAGTAAGCACCTCTACTGACCCGCCTTTAAACTATTTAAACGTGGAATACGGAATCGTCACATTACCGGCTTATTACCGGTTGACCCGGACTAAATACCGTTACGCTAGAAATGAAGAGTACAATTTTTTTGGGTTCGAGACTTGAAATCCGAAGTTTAAGTATGCCATTTTACGTGGAATCGGTGACGCTTATGAATCATAAGCTACGAAAAATGCCTTACCAATATCTCATGTTTGTTTTTACACTACGTTTCCCAGAATAGTGAAGGTATTTTTTTTTTCTAAACCCCGGGATACGGTTTAGAAAAACAGTACTTTCACTCTTCTGGGAAAAGTCACGGAAAAACAAACATGAGATCAACAATCCCATGCTGTGCGAATTGTTTTTTTTTTTGTGAACTAGTATTTTTTGAAAAGTGTTTTCGAATTGCTTTTTTGAAATTTTTTTGAAAACTTTCTGGGGTACTTATACTGTACGAAATAGTATTTTTCGCCAGTTCGACGTCTAATGAATGGGCGCGGCCATAAAAATAATGATAAGTTTATCATACAAGTTATCATATAAGTTATCACTACAAGTTATCATATAAGTTATCAGTACAAGTTATCATATAAGTTATCAGTACAAGTTATCATATAAGTTATAAAAATATGTCCTCAAATACTTTATTTTTAGAGAGAAAACGGACCTTCGTCCTGCTCGACCGGAACTGGCGACCCAATCGTCAGACGATTCCGGTATTGGCGAATTTCATTACTCGGACAGCTCGTCAGAATCGGAGTCAGAGCTGGGGGCGGCTAAGGCCCGAATGACGGCACAAGGCAACGATGAAGTTAGCCCAAACGTAGCCCGGGTCGTACAGGCCCATAGTTAGGGGTGCATGGATCTGCTAACTTTTGATTCCAAGCTGTTTTGGGTGTCATTTAAATGTTTCTAGATGCAGTTTGATCTGCTGAATCCGAAAAAATGGGTCTCAATTTTAGCAAATCAAAAATATGGGTTTTATAGGCCATATATNTACACGCGCATACTCAGCCCCGCTTCGCGGGGCTGCTCTGTCATGGGACTAGTAACAAGCGCATACTCTGCGCCGCTTCGCGGAGCTGCTCTGTCATGGGACTGGATACACGCGCATACTCAGCCCCGCTTTGCGGGGCTGCTTTGTCATGGGACTGGTTACACGCGCATAATCAGCCCCGTTTCGCGGGGCTGCTCTGTCATGGGACTGGATACACGCGCAGACTCTGCTCCGCTTCGCGGGGCTGCTCTGTCATGGGACTGGATACACGCGGATACTCAGCCCCGCTTTGCGGGGCTGCTTTGTCATGGGACTGGTTACAAGCGCATACTCAGCCCCGTTTCGCGGGGCTGCTCTGTCATGGGACTGGATACACGCGCATACTCAGCCCCGCTTCGCGGGGCTGCTCTGTCATGGGACTGGATACACGCGCATACTCAGCCCCGCTTCGCGGGGTTGCTTTGTCACGGGACTGGATACATGCGCATACTCAGCCCCGCTTCGCGGGGCTGCTCTGTCATTGGACTGGTTACACGCGCATATTCAGCCCCGCTTCGCGGGGCTGCTCTGTCATGGGACTACTAACAAGCGCATACTCTGCTCCGCTTCGCGGGGCTGCTTTGTCATGGGACTAGTTACAAGCGCATCCTCAGCCCCGCTTCGCGGGGCTGCTCTGTCATGGGGCTGGTTACACGCGCATACTCAGCCCCGCTTTGCGGGGCTGCTTTGTCATGAGACTGGATACGTCCTTGCGACGACTTTCGTTTTTGACTGTGGACAGCAAACGTCAAAAATTCTTCAGAATTCTTGATTTTTCTCCGAAAAACGTTTACTTGAATTTTCTCCGAAAAATGTTTGTTTCTATTTTTCTCCGAAAAACGTTATCTTGAATTGTGTCCGAAAAACGTTTTTTTGAATTGTTTCCGAAAAACGTTTTTATGTATTTTTTTCGAAAAACATTTTTATGTAGTTCACCCGAAAAACGTTTCTGTGTATTTTTTCCGAAAAATGGTTTTGTTGTAATTTCGTCCTGGAAAAGTTTTTTGGTTATTTGTTTGAAATAACTTTTCTTTTTAGAGAAAATACAAAACGTTTTTCCGAGTAAATAAAAGAAAAGTTTTTCGAAAAATGTCAATTTCAAACATCTCTCTAGGGGAGCTTCCTGGTTAAAATCAATTTTTTAATAATAAATTCGACGTATTTTGACAATACTTTAAATGTTTTGCATAGAAACCAAATTGCCCTGCGAAAAAACAACAATAAAACACAATCGCGAAAACTAAAACGGGAATAATTGAAAAAAAAAGTATGACTCGACCGAGAATCGACCCCGCGCCCCCGGATCTAAGAGGGCCCGCCGTTCAGCAACTTAGACCGCTCGGCCAACTAAACACTGAAAGCAAGCAGTTTCGAACAGAGTTTTTAACATTTTTTTTTTAATTTTGAATCTTTAACCGAAATTATCAAAGTTAGTAATTCCAGTTTAATCTTTTTTTTTGTAATTTTTTTTGACATTTAGTGATCATTCCGATGAATATTTTGGTTTGAATTTTGTAATTTTAAATTTTATTCATATTTTATGGAACTTTTTTTTTTCAAAGTACAAAAAGTACTTTTTCCCGTGAATTGCTAAAATTGAGACCCATTTATTCACGTAGAGTAAGTTACAAGCTTTCATTTGATACCACTGTCACCTTTGGAGCAGCTTGGAACTGGGAGATATTCGCATTTTACGAATTTATCCAAAATCATCATAGATTATCATAAATGATCAATTTTATGAAAAAAATCGAAAATCGCCACCAATTCCACCCTAGAACCGAAGTTTCAGGTCCTAGTGTTGTTATCTCAAAAAAAACCATGCACCCCTACCCATAGTATTGACCAACAATGTACGAAAATTAATGAAGATATCGACTCATTGCTCACGGTAAGTTCTGACTCTGCCAATCGATAGCTGAGATCCTTTTTTATAATTACCATTATCATCCTTTTATATATTTGGGTTCTCTCGATAAACAGTACCTAAACCGCCGAAGGGCCCCTAAATTTGCCCGCAGTGTTGACAGGTGGCGGAATCAGAAATCCATAAGTCGAGGCGCAAAACCATCAAACTTACTAAATGATATGATTATTTTCAGTACGTGGTCAGAAACGTTACCGCTTAATTAACAGTAAAATATAATATTCTCAACGTATAGATAGCCTCGATCGGAGGTGGCAACCGAAAAACAATTTTCCTCAATAAATCTTAATAAATATCTTGGATGCGTCTTATCACTTTTGAGATGACAAGTTCACTGTTTTGGAAGCCAAGAATAAAAATGCCACTTCAATTAGTATGCGCGATCTTTTGGTGAAAAAGCTTCTTTTGGTAACAATGCTTCTTTTGGTACCACAACTTCTTTTGATAAAAAAAATTATTTTGGTAAGAATGCTTCTGTTGGTAACAATGCTTCTATTGGTACCAATGCTTCGTTTGATACTGACTTAGTATCAAAAGACGCTTTAGTACCAATAGAAGTTCTAGTACCAAAAGAGCATTGATACCAAAAGAAGCATTGTTACCAAAAGACATTTTGGTAACAAAAGAAACTTTTTCACCAAAATAACGCGCGTAACCATTGAAGCGCTCTTTCTACTATTTACTATCTATTCTTCGACACGCAAACCGAAAAATAACTTAGTAGAGTAATTTATTTTTTTCGAAAATCTGAGATGTGTTATTATGAGTCGAGTCATCAAAGGTGTTCAAATATAAAACAATATACATGTGGTCAACTCAGGGCGCTCCTACTGAGGGTACGGAATATTTGTCTTTTTCCTGGCGTTCAAGAAATATTTTTCCTTCTTGTGGCACTTGTGGCTAGGTCTAATTTGGACTATGAATTATTTGACCGTTGCTGATAGGCTTAACGCTGTCTTTAACCTCTGGATCCAAATGATTTTGATACACACGGAAGTGACTGTATTCTACTCTCACAAATTTCTCTATTTTTGAGTTATCACTTCCGCGTAAATAATGTCTATTGACACATTTCTGGTACTGAAATAACGAGCTGTTTTGGTTTCAGTTTCGGTTGTTTCAGTTCTTAAACTTTTTATTGGAAATTAAGCAACAGGTTAAGCTTGGTTCAAGTCAAATATGTAAATCATGCGTAAATTGGCAGGTGAACAACAGGTCAACGGAAACGGAAATATTTATTACATTTGGCATCTATATTGGGATATATAAATTGGGCCGGAGTTGACGCATAACGGCTTCAATGCGTATGTACGGTTTTTGCGGCTAAAATTTAGCTCGAGTGTATTCATCAAATACACAGCTTGAAAATTGCGCAGTAATGAGTACGAAGTGCATAATACGAACCGGTTGTAAAATCATTATTTGGACATTCAGTAGACTCTTGCTTTTTGACAATATAACTCGAACCATTGACTTACCGAACCCATATGAGCTATTTATCACTAATATACTTTCTCTGCGAAATTTTACGTCAACAGTTTTATGCACCTAGTTCATGAGAAGCGTTTTCAGAAAAATAGAGTTCAATATAATGAAATTTGTTCGACTAGATGCAATTTTAGTGTTCCAGCTAGTTCACCGGGCTGTTGAAGTATCCTAATAACAAATAATATAATCAAAATATTCAAATTTCAGCTTTTGGAATATCCGCTTCCATTGACACCCAGTCATTCCGCTCCAAAACGTGATCCCGTAAAGTTCCAACCAACCAAACGCGTGCGTCCGCGATCCAATGTGTTGAGAAATGAGAAAACAAATTGGTGCGCGAGCCACTTACAAAATAGTGGTATTAATATTTACACGATACCGTCCTCGCGCTCACCATCGCCCTCCGATAACTATACCGATAATTTGAGACCGCTGCTTTATTTCGACAACACACGGTATGATATAAACTCGATATGACTAGGCTTTTAAACTTTATTTTTAGAAAAGTGTTGCAAAAGACTGTTGAAAAATACAATCGCCAAGTAAATACGGAAAATGAAGATGACTCTGATGAAGAGATCTTCAACGATATTTATGCTGATTTGGATGACTTTAGTGACGAAGAGGATTCCGTCGACCTCGCTCAATATTCGAGTTCAGAATCAGATGACGAGTGCGAAAAAACCGACTCCGATGAGAGTATGGAACAGTCATTTGAGTTACCCCAATCATGCTTAAGCCCCTCCAGGTAATAATTGGCTACTACATTGTATGAAGAAATATTTTGGAAATATATGGTGAGCTAAAAAGGCTAACAATGAACGTTTTAAGCGTTGAAGTTGAATATATTTTTATCGCATTTTACATTATTACATTATGTTTTGTAAATTACTAAATCGAGTTTGACGCGGCCATACTTATAACGACAGACACCCTACAGCGTCGTTTTTTTTTGGAAAAATTTTCAATTTAAATAAATTGACGCTTATACGACTCAAATTTTATATTCATTTGTCGGGCGACCGCCTAGCGTTTGTCGACGAACGCCGGTCGTCGACGACCGCTACCGCTAAATTTCAAGCATAGACGTCCGCGCGACGACCGCTACCGCCAAATTTGGGGGTTTTCGGAACACTGGTCGTGACCTTGACGGAAAACCAAAAAAGTCTTAAAATTTCTATGATACTAAGTTCGTTTAATCTTATAATTTAAAAAAAACTAGGCGTATAAAACTTCTCTGACCAATTTTTGGAAGTAAAGATCTGATGAAACAACTTTTTTGATAAGCTGTTTTGATGACTGAAGGTCATTCCCGGCCTTAAAATTTTGTACTTATAGTTCCGATCTGTCTGACGAATTAATTGAAGACCTTCATATTGCGGATTCTATCGAACTGCTGGAGTTACCCTCGACGCTCAGAGACTCCGAAACAGACGATGAAGAAGTCTCAGAGGAAGAGATTTTTGATGAAAATCTAAAATCCGTTGAGTTTCCATCGGAGGGTTGTGATGGGTTGGACGCCAATATTCTATCTAATTTGCCCGTTTTGGACTTCAGTAATGATGGAACCGGGTCCATTTCTTCCGCCAACAATATTCCTTCGTTGACGCTTAGTGAGATGTGCTATGATAAAGATGGGCAAAAGCAATACAGCGAAATTATTGATCGTAAGCTTTTTCTGTATTTGTTTTTCCAGCATGACCGCATGAACTCTTTTTCACCTCGTCGAGCATGGATTAATATTTGTAGTCTTTTGCGTACCTCACTTTTATCTGGCAATTCATTTAACAGAATTTTGTGATTTATTATGCACAGTACCCAGTAGATGAGACCCGACAGTTTAATTGAAAAATTTTGGCGTCAACGAGTCTGTCGACTGTGTTTAATTATTTTTCTCCAAATTTCTCAATTGTAGGATTGACTCGGTGCTGCTATATGGGGCATTAAATCTTAAGCGTTTTAGTCCAATCACAGTCCAGGTATAAAGTAAAATGTCCCCCTAAACGGGATTCTCAACGCAGTATGTTCATTTTAATGACAACACACAAATTAACACCTTCAATATAAAATATGCATACAGCATGCACTATGTTAACTATGACATTATAATAGAACACAATCGTTTTTTAAGTCAATTTTGCAAATGAAAGTAGATTTTCATATCGTATTGCCAATACGGTATTGGTGTATATGAAACTTTAACAAATTTGTTAGGGTTTACAAACATTTGGACTCTCTATCGTTAGTTCAGGCTCCCAAATGTAAAGTTGTCAACCAAATTCGCATAGCTTTATGTGAGGTGCGCACTTAACGATCCAGTTTTTTGCATTAACTGCTCTGTCAGCCCGGAACCGTATCGCACCCCCTTGAGACCTTCTAGACTCCTGCCTAAAGC
Organism: Oikopleura albicans; assembly: GCA_004367875.1. Lineage (NCBI taxonomy): Eukaryota > Metazoa > Chordata > Appendicularia > Copelata > Oikopleuridae > Oikopleura > Oikopleura albicans. The sequence goes on from SCLG01000031.1 coordinate 408,092, forward strand.
CGTATTAAGTGCTAAAACTGCTATTTAAGTGCTAAAACTGCTGCCAGAAAGCTGTAGGTTCCCCACATTCCAGGATTTTTTTTGTTGCTTTAAATTCCATAAAATGTGGCTTTTATGGGGTCTTTTAGCTTTTTTAAGGATTTTACCCTTAAAATTTATTTTTGTAAAACACGTTTTTTTTTTTTGAAAACGGTAATTTTCATATCGTGCGCACTCGAGTGATGTTGTTGTATGGTCTGTTTACCTACAAATCACTGTTGATATCGCCGACGCCCATTGTTCTGTTTGGCAACTATTTGCTAACTCAAAAAAGTTTTTTTTTGTATTGGGTTAGCCGAGGAAGGAGGCATCCATGACCGCCACATATGGTGCACATATACCACATATGGTGCCAGGTTAACGGCGCACCGTGTATATACTAGTGTTGAAAATGTATTCCATTTTGTCTTGGGTTCTCTAAGTGTCAAAAATTGCGTTGTTTCTGTGTTTCATTGCCGCATATTTTAAACGCAACTTTACAACCCTGATATACCGAGTGGAGAAGCTATATAACTTCAAATGTCGTGTTTTATCGATCTTTGTAGAATTTTAACGCATTTTTGTTGTTTAGCAGCACATGTGTAATGTTGTTCAAATCAAGGTCATTATCTAACAAAAAACAATATACCAGTTAACACCAGACGATTTGATAATGTATGTGTTAGATTAAAGCCCTCTACTAACCTTCACAATGTTCACTAATCCCAATTAATATTTGTCCCGCCCAAAAGGTCATTGCGTAAAAAAAGCGTGAACAAAAAAATATCACACATGGCGACGCATGTCATTCACACTGGTCCCGCCCGCAACCAATAATTCAAACTATCGTCCGATGCACGAACGGATTATTTTTTTTTTTGTTAATTTGCGAGAATTATTTGTAATCACCGTGTCGTGCATCCCTAATACGTATATGCATGTCAGCACGATACCAAAAAAAAAATGGCAAATGCGATTTGACCATCAAGTTTACTTTTCAGGATGTCTTTGGGCGGTCGTTATCATTTGTTGTCCGTTGTCTTTTTCGTGCTTTCTGAGCAATATATTGCAATAAAACCATTTGACTCAATTTGTAATAAAACACGATGGCGTGTAATAACGATTTGCGAAGGTATATCAAATGCCAAATATCAACTTATTAACGCTACCATTGATAACGCTTATGCAGTTCCTGTGCCCTTTCTGGACATCGGTCAGTTTTTCACAATAGTCGTCTTTCTTTTGCACATTTTTTAGATGTCCAAAACGAGCGCAAGAATTGTACTTTTCAAGCTTTTCCCGCTAACTAGTTTTAATTCGGTGGTTGAGCTGGTATTTCTAACATACTGTGTGGCCCAACAATGAATCGGCCAGAGCAAATTTTCTCAGGCTCATTCATTGTTGTACCACTCAGTAGATTCCACTCCGTTTATCGCCAAAACGTCGAAACACATGAAAAATATACATTTTTTTTTTGGAAAACCGCGATTTTCGTGGCACTTTGTCAATTATTTTTTTGTAAAATTTGTATTTTACAGAAAGCCATGAATATCGTTTTATACAGTTTCACAGCGTGGTATTTTACGTGGTATCTTTATGTCATCAAGAATGAAAAATATGTAAATCGGGGTTCCCAACCTCGCTTGAGCCTAACGCATATTTTTCGTCCCATTAGTCTAGGGGACGAAAAATAAACAATTGTCAAAAAATAACATTATCAAAAAAGTCAGTGAAATATAAAATCAGACAGTCACTGTGAATATTCGGTCGTAATTGATGACAAATTAAGCAAAGATATATGTGTATTCGAATACCCAATCTTAACTTTGTTCTAATTTTGCTCTAAAATTAAAAAGCTCTAACTGTCTTAGTTACCCAAAATATATAATAAACTAATTATCAACCGATATTTTTTTAGTCGACTGTGACTACGACGATTTTCCCCAGAAGAAAAAACGATTCCCAAAAATCAAATTTCGTGCAGCTCGTCGGTTTTTTCGTTTTATATTTTCATGCGGCTCTGGACGCGTAACGGACGATTAAAGTTATCGAAAAGATTACTCCAAATGCATTTACTCCTCTTTTATGTCCGGTTTTGTACAAAGTTGCCGGATTGAAATTCCAGACTGAAAACAAAAGAACGAGGGAGAATTCCGGTGAAACAGAAAACAGTATCATAAAAGTCTTATAAATACCATTGTATTTCTTGTCGTCATTCGCCACAAGTTCAATTAATACAAAACAAGAAATGCCTTATCAATATGAGCTTATCTTTTACTAGTATCTGTTTCCGTGTCATTTGTCCCTATTATTCATATTTTCCCAAAAAAACGGTCCTTTAATTATTTTGGGCGAATAGAACCTATTTAAAAAATATTTTGTTAAATTACTAGAACGTACAAAGTTAGTAAGAAATTGTGGAAAAAATAGAGTTCTCAAAATGTACGTAGTGGCCTTTAGAATTTTTTGAAGGTTAAAAAATATGATCGTTAAAAAATTCTAGAGCTCACATTTTGAGAATTCAATTTTTTCACATTTTCGTTCTAACTTTTAGACATATGAGACGTTCTAGAAAATCCCCACGCGTGCTGTTATCGGGTCAAAATTATCGATCAAAGTTTTCCAGACATTCCGCCTACGCCCTGCGCCGTTATCGGGTCAAAATTTGTCCTCAAAATGTTGACTCGATAATACTTATAAAATTTATTATTCATTTTAATACTTATAAAATGTGGTTTTTAATCATTTATTATAATGTCGTTGAACTTGAGAAAAACTACCATAAGAGTTCGCGTAGGTGAGAATAGTTTTTTCTCGACATTTTCAATACTATCAAATAAGGTCATTTTTGACCTATAGAAATCAATTGTCCATGATGCCTACCGTGGCCTTAAATCCATTTCGATTTGAAGAGTACTCGTTGGCAGAAATGACGTCAGAAAAGGAGCTTGACTCGTATTGGCTCATGAGAAATTTTGGACGAGTTCTCTCACCTACTTGATTTGCCCTCTAGTCTGAAGCCGCGCTAACACAAGCTTTCCATATTTTACGCTGATCCAATATCAAACCGACAAAAAAAAAATAACAAAAATAAAATTTTTCGAAAAGTAAAAATATGCTACAGTTAAATGATGGTAAATATTTCAAGGTTTATTTTAGCAGAGGTTGAAGAAAAAATGATTTAGGTGCCCCGGAAGCGTCTTTGTATACAATCAAAGCCATTTTGGTGTTGGATAACGACGGAGAAAGAATTGTATCAAAGTACTATGATGATCAAGGATAGTTTTTTCATATATTTATAAATTAAACTAACCCCAGATAGGGTTGGCAAGCGAGAATTGAAAATGGTATTTAAAGATCTCACAACAAACAAAAGAGATGAAATTTGGAGTCATGGTACAGTTTGCACCGATTTGTCAGAGTTCACAAATCACATTTTACGTTATAGTTACGATACCGTAACGATTCATATTTTTTTTACAGAATCATCTAAGTCCATAAAAATTACACGTGCAAATTTCAGCTCCCTGCGACGATTTTTGAATTTTCGCTTGCCAACCCTAACCCTATACGGTATAGGCTATACCGCCAATTCTCAAAAATTTATAACATATACTTATTGTATCAAAATTCCCTATGCAACTCAATTGCTTATGAAGGCAAAAACCGATCCTTTCCATTTGAAAATGACGGTATTCAGACTTGTTAATTGAAATCTAGGAATTTAACAGAAAATTTAAACAAATTTACTTTTAGTTATTTGGAATTCCAGGGACATATTTGATTATTCTCAACAAATTATATTTCTTGGCCTTTTACAAATAATTGCATGAAAAAACGCCTTAAGTTTATCCAACAGTGAAGGAACAGAAAGCCTTCGAGAAGCTCGTTTTTCAAAAAACAGCAAAATCAGATGCGGAAATCATCTTATTGGAAGGACTGACTATTGTGTACAAATCGAATGTCGATCTTCTATTTTATGTTGTCGGTTCTTCTAACGAAAATGAGTTACTTCTGAGCACGTTAGTATTCTTAGAAGATTGTTTTTAGATGAGCCGTAATATGAAAATTTATCAGAGTCGTAATATTTTGATTTAAAAGTTTTGATAACTTATTATTAATTTTTCAATCATACATTGAAAAAGTTACAATAGATACAATGACTTATAGTTAGTTTGGTTAGGGTTTTTGATCAATTAGACTTTTAAGCTAACTTATTAATAATTTTTCAATCATACACTAATAATGCATAGTTATAATAGATACAATGACTTATAGTTAGTTTGGTTAGGGTTTTTGATCAATTCGACTTTTAAGCCAACTTATTATGAACTTATTATTAATTTTTCAATCATACACTAATAACGTATAGTAACAATAGGTATAATGACTTATAGTTAGTTTGGTTAGGGTTTTTGATCAATTCGACTTTTAAGCTAAAGCTGAAAGTTGTGCCCTAACGAGGCCTAGTTATGAGCACAGAGACTATAATTGGAGTACTTGACATATAATAATATTTCAGTGTACTTAATTGTTTGTACGATTCAATTTCTATAATGCTGCGTAAAAATGTTGAAAAACGACAAATGTTCAAGCAACTGGATGGTGTTTATTTGGCAGTGGATGAAATATGCGATGGTGGTATAATAATGGAAGTTGAGCCGCAGACGGTTATCGAAAAAGTGGCGATCAAAAACGACGACATTCCACTCACCGAACAAACAGTTGCACAAGTCTTCCAATCAGCAAAAGAGCAAATTAAGTGGTCACTCCTCAAATAAGAACACCATTTGTCTCATATGTGCAATATGATTTAGAACTATTAATAAATCGGATAAATGTTACTCTCTCACAGTTGGGTTTATTTTTCATTGTTTAGATCCGACATTAGGGTGTTCAAATCTCTTTATGTTTTCAAACTTCATCTTTGAAATTGGATGTTTGCAAAAACCTATCACAAACTATTGTTTTTCTCAGGAAGTTTACTCCTTATCAATATCGATATTTTTCGAAAAATAATAAGGACCTACAACCAGGCTCGGCACGAATGGCTTTTAGCACATGGCTTGGCTTGGCTTGGCTTTTTGTAAGCCAAGCCAAACCAAGCCAAGCCAATTTTTTCGGAGGGTCAAAAAAGCCAAGCTAAGCCAAGCTAATTTTTTTCAGAAGGCCAAAAAGCCAAGCCATGCCAAGTAAATTTTTTTCAAAAGGCCAAAAAGTAAATCCAGTAAAAATGCAATTCGGCTATAAAGCCAAGCCAAGCTATAAAGCCAAGCCAAATTTTTTTGAGTAACTAAAAAGCCAAGCTAAGCCAAGCCAAATTTTTTTGAGAATGTAAAAAGCCAAGCCAAGCCAAAAATTTTTGAGAATGTAAAAAAGCCAAGCCAAGCCAAAATTTTTCGAGAGCGGAAAAAGCTAAGCTAAGCCAAGCCAATGAAAATGCCTGGCTTTGCCGAGCCCTGCCTACAACTTTGGAAAATTAAGCTCGTGAATTATAAATGTTTAAAAATGCAACAAATAAATTCAGTTGAACACCCTGTCCATCCTGAGCAAAACTTTTCCGGTATTTTTATTATCATGAACATGTTGGTGAGCTAAATTGGCTTCACTCATCTTGAATCGAGAGTCGATTATTGGTCGAATGGATCCCGCCAGAAAATCCTGTCCAAAATCCGTCCAAAAATTCTTGACCTAATCAATTCATTGTGAAAAATAGAATTGCGAGTTTTTGGAAAAATTCATCTTATCATTTCCTGAGAAACTCGGCCTGAGAAACGCGCATGGAATGTTTTTGACATACAGTAGTTATTAAGGGATTCATCTTTTTAAGAAACTGCGTGTGTTTTGTTTGTCGAAGTTTTAGCATGTTTGGTAATTATTAGCGCTAGTGAACAGCACAATATTTGATGCGTCAATACACGGTATATTCTTATGTTTATACATAAGTACCATATAAGCCTTTTAAGATCAATGTTATCAATAACTATATTATTTAGATATTTACCAGTTTCGCCTTGTAATCATTCGAACGCGACATTAATGTCGAAGCTCTTATTTGACCTCTTTTTGCCAATAATTTTGCCAATATGGGGCCATTGATATTCGCGCCGCCCAAGAGCCCATACAAAACCCAAATTCCGTCGCGGGCTAAAACATCAATGTTTTTCTCCCAATAAGAGCCACCAACACAGTCCAAAATGAGATCCACGGGTTGACTTTTAAGCTCAACATCAAACTCCTTCATTTTGTAGTTAATGGCAACACTTGCGCCTAACTCGGTGGCTTTTTCTAACTTTGAAGGCGTTCCGGCAGTAGCAAAAATGTTACAGTTCTTGCTTTTGGCTAGCTGAATAGCGCTTGTTCCAACACCTTTCGGCGAGATATAAAATCAATGAAAGATAAAACTAATGATATTTTTCGTAGACACCATTCGACGTAAAATTTAAAAGTGGATTGTAGTAGGTTAATCCAGTTTTCTCCTAGTGCACCCTACCACGTGATAAATTTGATTTTAGACCTCCTTGGGCCATTTTTGTGGCTACGGTTTAAATGCCTTAATTATTTTTGTTTTCGAATTTATCACATGACAGGGTAAACTTGGGCCAAAACTGGATTAAACTACTACAATCCACTTTTAAATTTCACGTCGAGTGGTCTAAACAGTTTATTGCGAAAAAACTATTGGTGGTTATGGCTTTTCTTTTTCTTTAATATATTTCTAAAGACCATTTACTGTAGTTGCTTGAAAAACAGGTTTATACCCCTCCCTGATCCAGCCCCATGTATTAATATATTTTTGCCATCTTCTATTTCACCAATCCAAAAAAGCAATTGATAAGCCGTTAGAAAGGTCTCTGGTATGGCAGCTGCAGTTTCAAGCTAGTTAAATTCATGAAGTTTGATTACAGAAATCAGCAATATTTTCGTCATAAAATCGAAATGTAGTGTTAAAACATCAAAAACGTACCGTCATTTCGTCTGGTAACTTTATACAGAATCTTGCGTCTGTATGAACATATTCGGCGTAACCTCCACCACTGAGTAAAGCCATAACTCGGTCGCCTTTTTGAAGGTCATTTTGAGCCGATCCTACCTCATCTATAATCCCTGAGCATTCCAATCCTTAACAAATTTATGTCTTTAAGAAATAACACCAATTTAGTCCAAAGAACTTGACTTCCTTAACCCGTCCCCGTTTTGTTCAAAAAAATGTATAAACTACGAGTTGAAGCGCGGCAGAGAAGACAGGGTCCGTGAAAATAAAATCCGATACGAAAGTCTTGAATCAAAGTAATCATTGGGTTAAATGTTCTATAACGGAGAGTAAACGATATGATTTGTTTCTTACCCAATGACATTGGTTGAGTTTGATTTGGATATTTCCCAAGTCTCTGCATAAGATCAGCACGGTTAACGCCCGCCCAGTGTACCCTTATTCGGACTTCGTTTGGACCTAGTGCCGCTAATTCCCGTTCACCGACTTTTAAGACTTCCGGGTCGCCAAATTCATCGTAAATCACTGATTTAACTCTCATTGTAACTATTTGATTGTGGGTAAAAATGAATTAGTGCTTTGACGAAGCTTTCATGAAATTATCGGCAAACAATTTATACAAATAATAGATTAGATTACAATAAGCGCTTTTAATCATTTTCGAAAATACGATCAACAGATAGCGCTTTTGCATTTCATTCGTAATTAATTATGATTTCAAACAAGCGATGCACTTTTTTATTTAATCCGTAATAAGTTATGATTACATACATACGATGTAAAGCAGAGATGATTTCAGTTCGGAGAAAATTATTTTCCAGGAAAAATGTCTTTCGAAAAAACGTCCTTCGGAGAAGAATCAAAAATGGCTTTTTGGAACAATAAGTTTTTGACAGAAAACGTTTTTCCGGGAAAGTTATAATGAACCTTTCCAGACAACTAATATAAATTCGCCCGTAATGCAGCATTGTGGTTTTTTAGGGAAAACGTCTATCAGGCAAATTTTTTTCGAAGAAAACATCATTCAAGCGAAAAGTTTTTTCAAGAAAGAGGTTTCAGGGTAAAAGTTTCTCGTGAAAAAGTTTCCCAGGGAATTTTCCTGAAAACATTTCCTCGAAAAACGTTTCTCGGGAAAGAAGTTTCTCATGGAATTTGCCTGAAAAAACCTTTCTCCGAAAAATTTTTCCTTCCTATAGTCTGCAAACATGTTTAAAAACTAAAAACAACACCGCATAGCCTGTAAGATAGCCACATAAGCAAACGAGATATTCCAGTATATTCAGTTTTTCAATACTTATTTTTCTACTTAAAAAGGTCGATAATCTGACTCGAAAGGAAACTATTTATTTTTCTACAAACATGACATTTTTTAGCGCATTCTACTTCTTGAATAATTTTTAGCGGTTATTTATGCAACAAAAAATACACATTTGGCGGCGCAGAGTCCTTTTTCGCCTTAACTGTCCCGCGCCACCGTACCCACATGTGGGTACGAGAATGGTTTATCGTAATTTATTCCTTAACCACTAACGTTATAACCAAAAGGACAAAGGAATGGTAGTTATATACATATCAAACATTTTTTCTGNCTAGAAAAATAGACAAAAAAAGGACAAAAAAAGTGTTAATTCAACTGCAAACTGTTAAGTCAAATGCAAACTGTTAAGCCAAATGGTGTTAATGCAGACCACCCTTTAAGGTTAGGTGGTGTATTATAAAGTGAGGCTTAAAAGTAATACAGTGTACAACGGAGAGTTAACGATATGATTAGTGTCTTACCCAGTGACATTGGTTGAGTTTGATTTGGATATTTCCCAAGTCTCTGCATAAGATCAGCACGGTTAACGCCCGCCCAGTGTACCCTTATTCGGACTTCGTTTGGACCTAGTGCTGCTAATTCCCGTTCACCGACTTTTAAGACTTCCGGGTAGCCAAATTCATGATAAATCACAGATTTAACTCTCATGGCTACGATTTGATTGGGTAAAAATGAATTAGTGATTTGACGAAGCTTTCATGAAACTATCGGCAAACAATTTATACAAATAATAGATTAGATTACAATAAGCGTTTTTAATCATTTTCCAAAAATACGATCAACAGATAGCGCTTTTGTATTTCGTTCGTAATTAATTATGATTTCAAACAGTCGATGCACTGTTTTATTTAATCCGTAATTAGTTCTGATAATCAGAATCACGATGTAAAGGACAGATGTTTTCATTTCAGAGAGAATTCAAAAATTGTTTTTCGAGAAAAATGTCCTCCGGAGAACAATCAAAAATGGGTTTTCGAAGAATAAGTTTTGGAAGAAAACGTTTTTTCCGAGAAAGTTCATAATAAGACTATGAACTATAACGCCATGAAATCTGGGACTGGTCGACCCTGGGCGTTTATAATCATCGATATTCTTTGAAATGATGATTAATATAATACTATTATTTAGTTTTCATACGACTTTGCAACCGCCGGTTACGACTTGTTCACCATGCCATACGGATTTTTCGCCAGACGATACTACGTTGAAAATCAATTGGACAAGTGTCAGTTGACCAAGCCATAATGACCAAGCCTTAATTTAGCCTTTTTGGCGGCGGTACCACTCCAGACCAATGCAAAATGGACAATACGTTTTTAAATTTGCACCTTTCCCGCAGGTTCACCGCCACTTTACCTACCCGAATGTGGACGCCTTCCCAATACACACTTACTTTTGATGCTTTTAAATTCCAGATCAGTTCTGCCATGACGCTCGTCTGTTATTTTGAGATCTGTCTTACCGCCGATTGCGATGACCTTACAACCGGCTTTGTGTGCCCATACATCTATATATTAAATGATGAGAACGATTATCGCCGAACACTCAAAAATGAAACACCGTTTTCTGCGAACACCGGACAGAAAAATAATTTTTTGATTTCTGTTATTTCCTGGTTTTCATTTTTTTCGGATTTATACCATTTTTAGACAATAAATATGTTGAAAGTGAAAATGTTTTAGCTTTACCTTAAAAATACTATTGGCCACAAAACATGGCTATAGGAAAATTGATCCAAAAGCCAACATCTCTAGGTATTTCTAAAAAAAATACTAGTAAAGTAAAATCACGGTACATGTTAGAGGTCGAGTTCGAATAAATCCACTGAATGACTCAATCCGGTAATGATATTGGTTTTGAGAATCTAGCGCTTTATTCAAACTAACGAGGACTGTTTGAAAATGTCCCACGGTGCGTACATTCAAAAATTTTCAGGGTAGTAAAGAGTTATTAGGTACGAGGTCAGTTATAATCTGAATCTATAACTGAAATTTTATTATATGTATTTTTTGTGTCACTCACCAAGCTTTAATAATTTGATAATTTTGCTTATAAAATAGAGTATACTTTTGAAAACAAAATATAAGCCATATTAATAATAAAAAAAAGTATATTTTAAGCGATAGCGTGGACTCTGTTCCTTAATTTTTGTTCAGGGGTTAAATAAAAACAGTAGAATTTAAAAATGTTTTTAATCAATATTTGAACTCGAAGAATGTAATAATAGTAATTTGTCTAGATTGCAACACAGTCTGGTAGTGAATTAATGTTAAATAAAACATAATTTTTCATCAAACTTCGAGTCGGAAATCGGTTCGCCAAATGATCGNTTTCCAAGAAAACGTTTATCAGGGAAAATTCACAAATTGGTTTATCAGGGAAAATTCAAAAATGGTTTTTCCAAGAATAAGTTTTTGAAAGAAAACGTTTATCCAAGAAAACGTTTTTCCGAGAAAACGTTTATCACGGAAAATCCAAATAAGCGTCTTCATGTTTGTTTTGTATATATCTATATAATATAGACTTTATTAACTGACCTTTGTCAGCGCTGAATGATAACCTTTATGCACCAACCTACCCACATCTGGGTACGGGTGATTTTTTTTAATACAGCTAAATTACTGAGCTCATATAAAAATTTAAAAAATCTGATACACAAGGTGCGCAGTTAACCGCTACCCTCTTAACCGCCACTTTTATGGTTAATCGCCACTAAGGGATCCCACTATTTTCCAGCGATCACGCCTACGCCCTGCGCAGTTAACCGCCATTTGAAATTTTGGGAAACTTTGGTGAAATATTGATCCTGAGTGATTAATTTTACTAATTAATTTTAATGTCTATTTTTGTGAACCGTTCACACCTACATCCTGCGGACTTAACCGCCATTTGGACTTTTCGTATATATGGGAATTTTCCACAAATTGTGGGAAATTTTGGTGAAATATTGAACCAGAGTGATTAATTTTACTAATTTATTTTTATGATTAATGCCTTTTTTGTGAAAAGTTTTCGTTAAATTTTGTTTTTCAATTGATAATATCAAAGCGAAAATATTTAAAATATAGTTCCAATTCCGGATAATTTCCGGTATTTGATAATTTTTCCATTAAAAATAATTTCAAATTTTTATTTCAAATTATTTTATTAAACTCCCAATACGGAAGATGCTCCAAATACGGACGATGCTCCCAACACGGACGCTTTTTCGTCAAAAAAAAGCGTTTTTCCCAATACGGACGCTGCTCTTTTTTGTGTTTATGCGGCCGATTATCCCAATAAGGACGTTTTTCCCACGGTAAAATTGACATACTTATTCAAAAAATTTAGATATAATTCAGATAAATTTAGGTATGTGTACTAAAATGTCTTATTATCATTACAGTGCCTAACTAGTTAACGGGTACCGTAAAATATTTAAAATGTACCGTTCAAGTACAGTAAGCGTTTGAGATTCCCCCTGGCGACCTTCTACAAAAAATAGATTTCTTTTAAGAAATATTTTCAATATTGTGTTTAGTTCCATTTTTTTGTTAATTTAAAATACGTTTAGAAAAGATAATAATATTAAATTAATAATTTATACATGTAATAGATAATTTAACATGAAACCTTAACATAACTATCCGTCTCGCCCTTCAAGAGCCGTTACTGGTTTATGTACACATTGTGGTTTATCAGGGAAAATTCATTTGTGGTTTATCATGGAATAAGTTTTTCGAGGAAAACGTCTTTCGAGGAAAACGTTTATCCAAGAAAACGTCTTTCAAGGAAAACGTTTTTCCACGAAAGGGGACTATCAAGGAAAAAGTTTATCCGGGAAATGGTTTTTCAGGGAAATTCCATGATGAACGTTTTCCATGATAAACGTTTTCTTGGAAAAACCGCGGCGCCTAGTTATTCATAACTATTTCCGTTGAACTCTCACGAAGACGTGAACTTGCAAAAATTTGATATTTCAACCTCCATCTCCTCCTACAGTTTTCGATTTACTTGTTTTTTTTTGCCGAAACACCTTTAATATCAGAGCCAACAATAATACGCCTAGTTTTTTTTATTAATAATAGGTACAAAACACGATGATCGTGGAAAAGATTGAAAAAGGGGAGAATTTGCAACTATTCTTCATCTTGAAAATGAGTGATTAAAAGATAATTTCTATTGATAAATTGTATGAGTATTTTTATTTCATTTTTACATATATTTTAAACGTTAAATTTTTCTACATATATGAAAAAAAGTGAACAATGTTGCGAAAGTGTGACGAAAATTCGCCCACGGATGTCGACGAACGAACGTCGTCCGCTGTGCCTAACGCTTATTTGGACTATCGACGTCCGCGTGCCGAACACTAACGCAAACTGTAGCATTTTCGCTACACTGAAAGTGAACTTGTTTGAACTTCAAAATTATAGAAAAAAACCTAGAAGCCACTAAATAGTGCCAGAACGCGGTATGGCAAGCTCTTGGTAACATCGCTATTAGCGAGTATCCCCTTGACACCACGGTGCCAGTTTATTGTCATCAAACCGCTTTATGGCAGCTACGGGTTTGATCAGACTGGAAAATTTATATTTTATGGTTACTTTTTAATTGAATTCATGGAGTCTTTTTTCGAGTTTTTACACCATTATTTTATATATAAAAAAACTATTTCTTGCGTCTTTCAGAATCCCTGGCGATGGCATCCATTATAGGTGATTCGGTTAACAATGCACGCGTCACGTCCGCTCTATGCACTTTAAAAGTCAAACTGTATTAGACTAACATACATTACACCTTCATGCAAAAATTCATTAATTTTGGAAATAAAAGAAAAAAAATAACTCCGAAGGGTTGCAAATGACATCCGTAGGGGTCCATTAGTCCAAATCAGGACTAAACGCCTTTTTGAACATATTGAGCTGAGAAAAAAATTCAGCTCCGTTTTATGTTTTATATTTTGTCTCATAAAATTTAACTAAACCCGTGATTCGGCGATTTTCGATTAAGCCCGAATTAAGTTTACGATCATTTCGGTCAATTTAGGGCCTTAAGTCCGAATTTGGACTAATGGACTCCTGGGAGTTAACTTCATCAAATTCATTTGAGACTTTGAACATAAAAATTTGTTACTGGAATTGTAACTGAACTTTTAAGTATAAATTATTATAATGATAATCATAATTCTGGGCTTAAAGCGCTGAGGGGTACATTTGTGAGAGATACACTGGTAGGGTACTTATTTTGGAGGTACTTTGGCGACAACAATTAGGTGTTCTAAATATGACTTCCCAACAATGTGGTTGTCAAACCACCTGGATTACCCTTAAAACGGGTGTTCAAATATGGTTTCCCATGATATTATATCATTGGTATACCAATAGTAAGTTGTCTTATATCAATTTTCTTCAAAAGTGCACGTCATCAAGGTCACACAGCTGAAATAATTTATAATTGATAGGTTACCAAGTTAGTCCCATATTTTTGATGTGGATTATCGGGATTCGGATTTCGTAAATGACGGCAGGTATAAAACCCCATAACAGGAATATTCATGTTTAAAATTGCTTCTTTTTCAATCTCGGGAATATTGAAGATGTGGTGGACGGTATTCATTAAATGGACGAGATCGCTCAGGTAAATAAACTGATCTGTATGTCGCAACGAGGCGTTAGGGTCTTTGAGGACTTTTAAAATTGTGTTTGTGACTTTAAGGGGACGATTTGAAGGACAGCAGTTAAGGTCTGGCTGAAAAACATTCATTATTATATTTATCATATGCTCGCCTGCTTACTCTAAACATTTTTTTTTATTTACGAGGTCATGTTTGGGAACGATTCAAAATACCAGGGCGTTTATGTACTGAAACATATATAATGTTTCATCGCCAACAAATCAGTTTTTCGCCCACTAAAAAGTGTAAATACACACGCACTTTTCCTAATTCGTTATGAATAATTATAATAAAGTTCCTGAAACATATTACGTAAAAATTTTTACCACATTTACTATCTTCGGTTCAATTAAATCTCAAATACCGCACCGCATTTTTCACAAGATTCTCGGTTAGTCTGGCAGATACATATATGTACAAACTTGATATGTACAAACTTGTACTCCAAATACCTAAGTAACTTAACACTATTAGTTTAAAAGTAAGTTAACGCTGAGTAAGTTAACAAAACTTTTTGTCAATTTTGAAAAATAAGACGTCTAAATTCAAGTAAATTAACATTTTTTTCACATTTTCGAGCCTACGGATTTCCGCCTACGCACTACTCAACTAGTAACTTTTAGTTAACAATCTTCATGTGAGTTAGACCTTTTTCACTTTAGTTTTGTTAATTTACTGAGGTAAGTGGTGTATGAAAACTCATCAAATTTCTTGATTAAACCGACTTTTTCAAAAAACACAACTCAAATTATAGCAATACAATACAATAACCTATTTGGTTTTTCGTCATATTCACGGCGTTGTGGGTTCAAAAAATTCATTAAAATTAACAAATTGTTGTATAACGTCTTTTATGATCACTTTTTGGCATGTAATAAGTAAATAAGTCCAATTTCCTGCGCGGCCAATTTCTCTCCAAATGGCACCAAATGTGATATAATCGTCTTCATCAATCCCAAAATACTGCAACAATTCACTTAAAGTGTTGTATTTCACGATATTTCCAATGCCTCGAATTTTATTAATAATTTTTAGTTGATTTAAAGTTTTTTCATCCATCCTGCTCACAATGAACAGGGTTTGGTACCAGAGTAGATGATTCTCAAAAAAGAGACATCTATTCACAAATATAAAAAATACTTTTTTTTTTACAAATATTTGTTGCATTGTCTAGTTGAAACGTTCATTGTAACCTAATTTTTTTTTTTTGATATTCCGCCGCCGCGTTGTGACATATTATATTATATTATAAGAATATTCAACTTCAAAGAATTCGTAAATTACTGAAAACCTCCGCAATTATTTTAACTCCCAGGGATATCGTAATAAAAAAGGGGGAATTTTGGGACTAAAAGCCACGTACTTGTGAGAAAAAAACAAACTAATGTCACAGTCGTGTTACCTGAACTCGAAAACCTTTCTGTGCGTAATTTCAGCGAAATTGGTAAAACCGGTTTTTTACCAGACTTCCGGTTGGCAAAAAATATCGGCGGTACCATCAATTTTAGTTTCTCGAAAAGTTGAGGGGGTCAGCAATATCCGTTTTGCTCCAGGGGTCTCCGTATGCCTTAAATCGTTGTGAAAACGGCGTGTTGGGACGAAAAGGCACGGGGTTCACCTGGGAGTTAAGGATGGGCCTGACTTTTTTTTTTGAAAAATCGAGTCTTCGGGATGATGTTATTTTCTGTTCAAAAATAACTCTCATAAATTTCAGCTTTTTTTGGAAATATAACCCGAAATGTTTTCGAAATACTACTGTAATTTGTCATTTTCTTATCTTTCTGGTTTTTATTACATAATCCGGAATTTACAGAAAAAATCTGCGAGTTCTGGATTTGGCGAGTTCGGCTAGGGCCAACGTTAAATATAAAACGCAAATTGACAGCCTTTTTCATGATTATGAATTCTGAGCGAACAATATTCTCCGTTTATCTGCATTCGCTCTTGAAAACTCATAAAATAAATTTCATTGTAATCCGCAGATTTCTGATCCTTTTGAGAACTGCTCCTCTGGGCCGTTAACCCTGTACCGGAAAATTAATACAATATATACTGTTTTTCTTCCAGCGTGTCTTGTCAAATATAAATATAACGAAGTATTCCTAGTGCACTCAAGAAATGGCTTAGATTTTTATTTCCTAATAAACACTTCTTTTTTACTTTCTTTTGATTTTGGCCTAAGATAGATCTGTTTTGATTTTGAGCTAACTATGCTTAATTTGAACAATATATTGGATTAATTGTTCGAAAGTAGAAATTCACCTAATATGATTATCAAATTTAGAGAATAAAAAATAAAAAAATGAAACTCCTTTTTTTTCGACCTAATACGGATTCCTCAATATCTTGGATTGATTTTTACGTCAAAGTTTTCAAATAAAAAAAGACATTAATTTTCAATTCAAGTCACAATTAAAAAAAACTTTACATTTGACGGTTTGTCTGAAAAACAGTCCTTAAATTGATTTTCAAGTCGGTCTTTTTTTTAAATCTTGTTCATACTTTGGACAAGGAGCGGAAAAAGTCATTTTTCATAGTTTTCTTAGAATTACTTTTTATATACCTAAATCTATCAATGATAGACTATCATAAAATATTTTAGCTTGATTAGCCGATTTCGATAAATTTTCTTTGCCAAAAACTATTGTATCGTTGTGATATAAAAAGACGAAAAAAATAATGTTACCAATTTTTGGTAACGTTGCTTGGCAGCGCGTATGAGGCCTCTGTTTTTGTAGTTTCTACAGCCCAGTAATATAAAGATTTTATTTACTGTGGATTGAGATGTAAAAAATCCAAAATTGTTGAAAAGGCCCTTTATTGAGAATAAGTTAGAAATTAGGACAGTACGGTTATAAATAAAACTACACCCCCTGCGCTGTTATCTTGTCACCCGTTATCTTGCAGATTTTCCCGTTGGCTCCGTTATCTTGCAGATTTTTTTCGGCCAATTTTCCATGAATCCCTATCTTTATGTGTTAAGCCCTGCGCTGTTATCTTGCAGATGTCCCCGTTCGCTCCGTTATCTTGCAGATTTTTTTCATGCGATAGTTGCAAGATAACAGCGCAGGGGGTGTACTCAATTTTAAGTAACTCTTACGCAAAACGTTAAAAAAACAATTTTTGAGACTCACTGTGCAATTCATATCAATACCAATATATTTTATGTTCTCAAACTGAGTGTAATAATTACAAACCTTATCTCAATTTTGTCACGAATATATCGTGAGGAAATTTTCGTGTACCACTGCACAGCTAGTCTCATGATCATATGAACCATAGTCAAAATCGAAAATATTTTTTGGGAAAATTTAATACACATATAACTTATATGATAAAAGAGATATATACTCGAATTTTAATTAAAATCAATATTTTGTCAATTGTGGCGCCAATTAATTTTCAGTATATAACTTTTGTTTCGTTTTTTTGGATTTTATCTAAACTCATACAGGAATAAAATATTATAAACATCTTTAAACACTTTCAAAATCTGAAAAAAAAAACTATAAAACTTTCATTTGACTCGTCTGGGACATCGTCTGGGACTCGTCTGACATAATGCAATTTATATGTGCTCACTTAGATGTATTTTGAGCGTCTAAAGACGGCTCCGAAACTAATGATGTAAACCACCTGAGCAGTTATCCGACAGGTTTCACGAGAAACCATAATATCAATTATTTATATGATTAAACATATATTGATCAGAACAAAGGTTTACCCGAGGAGTTAAAACTGCGCCGGATGCTAGATAACTCCGTAGGGTACCGGATTAGTGTGCTGGGTACCGTATAACTGCGCACGGCGGAAACTTGAAAAACAAATAATTGGAAAAACCGTAAAATAACAGCAAAAGGGTCCGGTCCATAAGGGACAAGGACTGTACTACGTATACATGTCACATATGTACATAAAATATGAGCCTGAAAATGTGACCTTGAAAATGTGACCTTGAAAATGTGACCTTGAAAACGTGACCTTGAAAATGTGACCTTGAAAATGTGACCTTGAAAATGTGACCTTGAAAATGTGACCTTGAAAATGTGACCTTGAAAATGNAAAATATACATGAGCAAATTCGTAATGACCTAAAAACTACGATGCACAAAAAATTAGGGTCTCAAAGTTAAACCGGGCTTCTTTCAAATACCGCTCATTGATGCGCCGCGCTCAATTCTTACTTTGTTCAATTTTTTGTCCCACCTGGGCGCTTCTCGTTTTTTTTTGGTTTTCGCCCGGACATCTTTTTTTTGTTTCGCGCGTATATTCTAGTTGAATTGGGCGATGGCGCCTAGACCTAACCGAAATAAAACTACTCAATTTTAAGTAACTCTTACGAAAAACAATTTTTCAGACTCACTTTGCAATTCATATCAATATAATACCAACATATTTTATGTTCTCAAACTGAGTGTAATAAGTACAAACCTTATCTCAATTTTATCACGAATATATCGTGAGGAAATTTTCGTGTACCACTGCACAGCTAGTCTCATGATCATATGAACCATATTCAAAATCGAAAATATTTTTTGGGAAAATTTAATACACATATAACTTATATGATAAAAGAGATATATACTCGAATTTTAATTAAAATCAATATTTTGTCAATTGTGGTGCCAATTAATTTTCAGTATATACTTTTGTTTCGTTTTTTTTGGATTTTATCTAAACTCATACAGGAATAAAATATTATAAACATCTTTAAAAACTTTCAAAATCTGAAAAAACTATAAAACTTTCATTTGACTCGTCTGGGTAATTCTAATACAATTTATATGTGCTCACTTAGATGTATTTTGAGCGTCTAAAGATGGCTCCGAAACTAATGATGTACACCACCTGAGCAGTTATCCGACAGGTTTCACGAGAAACCATAATATCAATTATTTATATGATAAAACATATATTGAGCAAGAACAAAGGTTTACCCCAGGAAATTAAACTGCGCCGGATGCTAGATAACTCGGTAGGGTACCGGATTAGTGTGCTGGGTACCGTATAACTGCGCACGGCGTACGTGGAAACTTGAAAACAAATAATGGGAAAAACAGCAAGATAACAGCAAAAGGGTCCGGTCCATAAGGGATAAGGACTGTACTACGTATACATATAATGTGAGCCTGAAAGTGTGACCTTGAAAATGTGACCTTGAAAATGTGACCTTGAAAATGTGACCTTGAAAATGTGACCTTGAAAATGTGACCTTGAAAAT
>SCLG01000031.1:436653-447491 GCA_004367875.1 Oikopleura albicans
TGACATAATTTATATACGGATTTAATATTAACATTTGAATAAGGTAAAATGGCGGACATGTACTCAACTTTAAGCGCATGTAGAGCGTACAGTTACATGTTGGCGAAATCAGCGGACAGAGATATCAACTCGGTTACCAATCATGATTGTGCTGCTGCAATAATGTTCGGAGCTGAAGCAAGCATCAAGGTGGCACTAGACGCCGTTCAAATTCTCGGCGGTAACGGATACAGTATGTTTTCATTGTTCGTATCACTAGTCTCAAAGAAAAAAAAAATCTTCCTCGTGAATGCCAAACAATAGAATATTTAGCTAACGATTATCCGGCAGGAAGGATTTTACGCGATAGCATGCTTGGACCGATAGGTGCCGGTACCACAGAAGTTCGAAAAATAATTCTGGGGAGATATTTCAACCAACTATTTGATAATTAAATGTTGAAAATTTTCTTTGTATATTATGAATCGATATACACCGGGTGCGCAGTTATCGGGCGTCCAGTTATCGGCCGGGTTTGTGTCTAGTTATCGGGCACCCTGCGCTGTTATCGGGCACCCTGTTCATTGCTTTTGAATATATATGTGTATAAATGACCACATTTCCCGCTCGTGCTGTTATCGGGCGGGTTTTTTTGCATATTTTTACCTTATTCAGCTTCCGCCCTGACCAGTTATCGGACGCCCGATTAAGGCTCTTTTGTTGCGAAACCCGCCCGATAACTGCGCACCCGGTGTAAAAAAAGTTGAAGTTTACAAAAACAGTTTCAAAACTGAAATTTGAAGGGCAATAAAACACAAACAGCTGAAGTATCTGTCTACAAAGATTCATGCATAATAAAATTTAAACCCATTTTAGCCGATGTGATAAAAACGTTTTGTACATCACAAAATGCCTGTTCTGAAAATTCAGGTTTATTTAGAAATTATGAAAAAGACAATATTATCTAACCCCTAACAATGCATGAATCATGCAGCATGGTGCTTTATTGTTGTGTTTCTTCTAATGACATTAAAAAACTAAAAATGAATTATTTTGTTTCTTCGTATTGTATTTATAATACTTATTGTCTTTTTCGATTGAATTGCGATGGAAAACGTCTGGCATGTACAGAGCCTTGACATGTACCAAAATAGACAACGCGATCAATGGGACCATTTATATTATAAGAAAATCTCAATTCGGCTGCATGATGACACTATTTTCGAAATAGTTTACGCAATTTCGATGCAAACAAAAAAAAATCATTTGATACATGTCATACTTTCGTGGCGTTTAACTGAAAAAAGTTATATAATATAATTTACGCTTACTTAAGCATAATTCAGATAATCTAATTTAGCAGTATTTAATTAATTTTAAGGGCAATGAAATATCATTTCCCGAAAAAACATCAAAAATTACGAGAGTATAACTTTTCATTGAAAAAAAAATCCAGAGGAGAACTCAAGGCAACCGCACTCAACACAGCCGGGGTTGTATATTTAGTTTCATAGTCTTATACCCTATAAGTTATAGGCTATAACTTATAGCGTATAACTTATATAAAAACTTATAACATTTAAAATTACCCATCAGATTTATATCTAAGAATAAATTTGTTTCCGCCATATGGTATAAATTGTACCATTTCACAACATTCTAGAATTCCATGTTTACAATGTAAGCGACGAAATTCTTCCCCCGATGCGTATTATTTTCTAGATACAAAAGCTGCAAATTTTGAGAATTTACACGCCATATACTGTTTGAGTTTTAAAAAAAAAAAACACAAATTCTCCATACATGTACTGTATTTTCACGCGTATGACTCATCTTAGGTGAAGTTTAAGCCAATCAACGCCCTCGAATTTCCACACATCAAGACCACACTTCGGAGAACTGTACTAGACAGTGAAGTGTTATAAGAATATGATTGTGGGCGTTGTGATATTCTTAATTATCCATAATTTGTGGCTATTTTAAAAAAACTCAAAGTATTAAAAAACTTAAAGTATGAAAAACTGTATCTACGGTATATTTAGTCGTAAAAAATACCATTGAACATGTCAGAATTTGACGATACATCTGGAAAATAAAGATTTAAAAGATCTCCTATGAGTTAAAATTACAATAATAAATTAAATTTTCATTTATTTATAACCATATTTGTACACAGAAACAGATTGATTCAAACCGGAACACTAATTGATAAATTAATTTGCCAAAAAGTTGTATTACATCATTTGAAATGTATTTTCCTTTATAATTACTAGCCGACAGATTTGTTTTTCAACGCTTTCAACTTGCGATTTATTTGCCTTGAATCAAATTCGCTTTCACAATAGCCTATGGAATAGTCTAATGTCCATTATGTACTTCAGAATAAAAGAATATTGTTAATTTTTCTATACATTTAAATACGATTTTTATGAAATTTCTCATTGTTATATTTGCGTTCGTCGAAGGAAGTCGACAATATCATGCAAAAATCATTCTTGGAAATGGTAAGTTGCCGACGAAATGTTTTACAGTCCTTAATTCCATAACGGCCGTTTTCGGTTCTCGAAAAAGCGGCCCTTATGGTGTAAACGGCTGTTTTTGAGGAAAAAAGCGGCCGTTATGGAATAAACTGCCGTTTTTGGAGGAAAAAAGCGGCCGTTATGGGATAAACGGCCGTTATTGAAGCGCCCCTCAAGGACTGTATATTGTTTGGTAGATCGAACCATCCAGTATTGGAAGCGATGAGCGTTGAATTTTCTTCCCGACGCGTTGGCAAAACTCAAAATATATCAATTGAACTTTCCGTAGACTTAGACTTCTGGAAATTGAAATTTACGATTCCAATTAAAACTGTTTTTTTTCTTATGTCTTGATCACATTACACTATATGCTCTTAAAGGCCTCTTGACTTTTAGCATTTCTGAAAAATATTACCCTCTACGGCACGCCGGGCCACGGTGATAGCAGGTTACTGTTCCTGATTTTCCTTCTGGACAGCCAAACTTGCCAGCTAGTTATTCAAAATTACTGGAGCAAAAGTACCGTTAGTAATAGAATTGATCGGATAATGGTAAAATGTAAATTTATCCAAACTAATAGTCGCGTTTCTTTGTGAGTATTGCCGATGAAGAATACTTTATTAGACTACACCACCTAACCATTTGACTTGATTTTTTCCGAAAAAAGGTGTTAATTCAAATGCAAATTGTTAAGTCAAATGCAAACTGTTAAACCACATGGGTAGTGCGTAGGTTAAAACCCTAGAAAACTTGAAACAAAAACAGTATTAACTCAAATGCAAATAGGCTTTTTCTCTAGATTTAAATTCCAAATTGACGAATAAAATGAGCAAATGCTATACAAAAATGATACAAATTAATATAATGAACAAAAAAATCAAAAAAAATCATTATTAACCACCTAACCATGTGACTTTTTTTCCGAAAAAAGGTGTTAACTCATGTGCAAAGTATTAAGTTAAATGCAAACTGTTAAGCCACATGGGTAGCGCGTAGGTGAAATGCTGGAAAAAAAGACAAAAAAAGACAAAAAAAGTGTTAATTCAACTGAAAACTGTTAAGTCAAATGCAAACTGTTAAGCCAAATGGTGTTTAGTCAGATGGTTAGGTGGTGTATATTATAGTTTAAAACTATATTTCTTTTAGAAGCTCCATCGTGGGAAAATGGATACAAGTATTGAAAGGTGTAAAGAAATAAATTCATATATTGAAAACAAAAAAATGCCTCGTTATAAAAGCTCATTTACTCATTTGTAAAGTTTCAAAAAATATTATATTGTATTGCTAAACTGAGCCCGAGCTGTCTCCTGAGCGAACTTTTTCTGTGCGATTTGAAAATTACTTATTAAGTATATGTGAAAATGCTCAGAATATAAGCGAAATTTTGTTTTCCATTTTTACACTGTCAAAAGTGAAGAACAGGGCATGACCATGGTAACTATTGTGGGCACACAACAGCAAGCTGAACTTGTCGAATATCTCCAAAATTTCATTGCAAACGAAACATCAACGCAAGGGATCTATTCGTTTTATATTGGATTCAGCAGAATCGAAAGTAATACTTACATATGATTTACGTGCAAAAGTTGTCACACAAAGAATATTGGAAACCAAATAACCGCCATTTTGACCCCGGGTCCTCTTGCAAAATTTCTCTATATCAATATTCATGTAGACTACATGATGTAGTCTAAACGATTCGCGGGGTCAAAATAGGTAGCACCCAACTATTCCCCAACATAACCTTCGATCACTAATTATCAAGAATTAGGAGCAACTTGGTGGCGCTGGAAATTCACAGAACCAGACGGCGTCGTTAAATATTGTCCTGGGTCCAAGTTCAATGCTGAGCAATTCTGGGCGGCTTCAAATCCACCTGGAGTTAATGGCGGTAGTGTTGAACAAAACTGTGTGTCCATCATCATAAACGATCCCCGATATCCGAAAGATGCGAACTGGATAGCTCACCGGTGCGATATGAATCAGGCACGGCTAAATTTGTTATATCAGGAGGTTGTAGAACAAGGGTCTGGCTCCGTTTTTCGACCAAAAATTTCCGAATAATTGGACCTCAAATCGGGATAGGGGTTGGGAAATTTTATCAAAGAGGCTGAAATTTTTAACAACGTTCAATCACATATTTTCTGCACAGTGAAAACGAAATTTTTTGATAGTTCATTTGATAGAAGCGGTCCGTAACTGAATTCCATACCACTAACTGAAATAGCAAATTTAAAATAGCGTGGTTAAATATTTTTTACGAGTCATTCATATTCTCAATGAACGGCATGGAATAAGCGTGGAGGGTCTGTAACTGAATTACAAGCGTCTTTTAGCCACGCAAATGACTCACCGCGTGGCTTGTAATATAATTTACAGTTCATTTTTTTTCAATTTGTTCAGTTTAAAACCGTGCCGAATAAGTCAGGCCGTGATAGTTATGTATGCGTTCCCCGATTTCAACAGCCATCACGATGTCGAGCAACAACCACCTCGAAACCGAACAATAATCCGAACAATTCAGGTTCGACGACAAATCGGCCTCTATTCCTGATCTACGTTGCCCTTTTTCTAGTACAACTTTAGTCGACTGCGCAAAATAAAATAAAATTGAGGGGCATTACGAAATAAAGGCAAGATCATTGTTGTAAAGTTGGGAAAATTTTAGGCAACAAGCTGAACGTTGAATATTAATTTTAAAGTTTCAATTAACCGTACTTATCCTATCATGCTTTCAGCCGCAGTATTAAATCCATTACTGATTTATGATTAAAACATAAACAAACAAAATTTCCGTCGTTTCCATAACGCAAAGTACAAGAGAACGGACAAGATCCGAGGTCCTTCATAAAAAATTGCACTCGTATGAAAAAAAAGCGAGAGCAAAAAAAAAAGAAATCCACAAACTGAGCAAAAGTTGAGCCAACTGTATACCAAAACATGTAGCTTTAATGTTTTACAAGTTTTTAATTTACTCAAAAAAAGAGGGAGAGAAAGAAAAAAAATAGAAAAAAACGACGAAACCCCACTTTTTTTTCTCTCGCTCGCGGCCGTTCATCGTTGCAAATATAAGTTTATTTTCAAATAATGTTTGTTGCTTTTATGTGTTAGCAGGTGCACTCATGTCGTCCCGACTTAATCATATTTAAATTATGATATTAAAAAAGGGGTAGCCTCCTTCCCTCTTCGTGACCTGCAAAAAAGCAAAAAAAAAACATGTTTCTGAAAATAGGAAGAAGAACCATAAATGCATTATTGAGAGGAGGGTGCTTCTTCTCTCGTTTTTTGCTCCTTTTTTTGGCGACGTGAAAGTTTGAAACAAATTTAATTTGAAATCATGTCCTCCAATCAGTACTAGAATAATGTTCTTTTCGTTGAAAGAAATTGGGGAAAACACAATCGCACTCGTTATTCCATTATCGCGGCGACTCATATTTTCCGGAAGGGTTGGGGGTTAAATGCAGGTGGTACTTGCATGTTTGTTGCTACGAAAAAAAAAATTGCAAAAAAATGTAATTCGTTTATGTGCATCATTCATTTTTCATCTATTTTCAAATTGTAAAGCTATGTTGATTTAAGGATTTTGAGGTTACATTTTCCTCGTTTAGTCCGCGAAATACAGGATGGGCCCCCGAAACGGGGCTACATAGGATGCGAATACCCTATTTGTATACAAGATGGGCCCGCGAAGCGGGACTACATAGGATGCATACTAGGAAACCTTTAGGCAAATCAAATGGGCTCGCGAATCTATTTTCGCTTCGCGAGCTTATTCGGTTTCCCCAAGTTGCAAGAAATACAGCCTTTAATTGCGAAGGGTTTGATTCATCTTCCATTTGGAAAGACGGGATAGACTTCTGAGACTTTGAGTTATCAGTGATAACTTAACTCCCAAGGGTCACAGATGTTCTCATAACACGTAAGGGCCACATTGTGAGATGTTTTCATAACCCGTAGGAGTCACATTGGGATATGAGGCGAATAGGGCGCTGTGTGACGATCGTCACACTGTTACCCCTGGGAGTTAACACCCATTAGAAGTTCATGAAGATTTCAATAATTGACAGGGACTACCACTCCATCTAGTAGGTAAATAAAATTAAAATTAGATCGGTTTCATGTAAAAAACATACCAGAAATTTATACAAATTGAACGCCAAAATTCCTCACGTTATGGGATATATTTTCTCCCTATTTTTAGATTGAGCATTAGCACCGTGTCCGAACAGAGCGTTTTATGTAATTACACAGTGAGCCGTGTTAACCCTTGTTCGTCAGCGTTGATTGTTTCCGTTGTTGATTTGGGGCGCTACACGACGTGTTAAGTGTTTACAACTGTTCTCAATGGAAGCGATGTCACAATTCACATAATCATGTCGTTACTTGTGTTTCGCCTCCTGTCAGAAATTTTTGTGTCGCTTTTAAGGACGTGATATACCCATGTCATATGGAAAAAAGATTGCAATCAATAGACAACTTTGAAAAATCAGTTGATATTTTTAACTCTCAGGCGAGGGCGGTGCCCTATAATAAGGTCAATTCGGTGAACAGGCCCGTTTATGGTAATATAAGGAATAAGTTTAACTTCTTAAAAAAAGACCCGCATGAGTTTCATGAAAATCGGCCAAGCATTTCTAGATTGTTTATAAATTTTTGTATTGGGAGAGCGGGCGACACAAGTTAGAGACGCCCTGACAAAGCAATCGAAGAAATCTACAAACAATCTAGAAAAGGTCGGCCGATTTTCATGGCACTCAACCGGTAGAATTACTAGAAAACTTTTCAGAAATTTTTAAACTGTGCCGTTTACATTGAAGGCAAACGATTTACACAAACTTAGTGCGCGCTAGTCTGGACAAGAGCCATTGAGCATCACGGTTAGGACGACTTATAATGTTGCTCCGTTAGAGTCGTCAAACATGTGTTCGACCAGATTGTTAGACGATGTCGAAAAGCTCAACTCAGAAACAACAATCAGAAATGTTATCCAACCGAACAGAACAAAAAAACACGGGTGACGAGAGCAAAAGGATGCAGATATAGAAAGAAAAAAAAACTTAAAAAAGGAGAGGGAGAAAAAATGAGCAACAAAAAACATAGCGTAACCAGACGTTGCACCAATGTCATGACATATGTGGAGCATATGTACTCCACCGCTCAGCACATCGACGCGCCCCTACTTTACATAACCACAGAAAACACCCGGTCATGTAATCAGAAGCCGTTGTATTACACCCGTTACAATTGCAATTATTAGTGGCTTCTAAGAAACCCATTTTGGTCATTGAATAAAATGTCCGTTTTTTACTCATTTTTTGTGTGAAAACGAAGAATTGTTCGCAATACTTTATGCGTTTATGAGCTACAAAATGAACGGAATAAAAATTTCTAAAGTGAAGTGTGCCTTTCTTAGCAAATTCATTATACACTTTCAAGATTTCAAAACCAATAGTCGGACTACCAAAAATGTATAAACTGGACTTCTATACATTAAGTTCGTATAAATTGAAGTTTTAAGTTAAAGTTCGTAAAAACCGGTAATTTGATAAAAATTCGTTCAAAAAAAAAACGTTTTGTTAAGGAAAATGCCAATTACCGGTAGAACGTAGGTTTTTATAGAAAAAATACGTTCATATTCGTGTTCACCGACATCAATTTACTTTAACCTCTGTAAAAACCGAAATTAATCATGGAGTTTTATACTCATTATCATACAGGTTTTCTCATGAAAATCGGCTGAGCGTTTCTAGAATAGAGCAATTTTCTTCTTTTTTCTTCCAACGGGGTGCTCCTATTGGCCAATATCATTTTAAAATATGCCGACACGGTATACTAGAAACGCGCAGCCGATTTTCATGAGACTAAACCAGTAGTATTTTTCTGTGAAAAGCAGAAAAAATAGAAAAATAAATAATTCATTATAAATTATAATTTATAATATTATATAATTCATTGACCTTTTCAGACGTTTCCAACGCCCTGCTTGTAATTCGTCTGTGAACTGATTTGGTAGATATCAACTGAAACTCTGTATATTGAATTGATTCGATCAAATCGTTTTTCGGCAGGACTATTTACCAAACCGGTAAAATTACCCATGTAAAAAATACTTCCCAATAACTTGCCAATATCAACAAGCGAGAACAGCACAAAAAAAGCGTACGAAAACATTGTGCTGACATTTGCAGCGTACGCTTTTTTTTTGTCTTAATCGCGTGTCTTATTTACAAAGAACATTTCCTCCATCGGGCCTGGAATCACCGCGTCCTACAATTTACTTTTTGTAGTTTTTTTTTTCGGTCCCTTTTTTGCGTTGCCCTTGCATCCATCTGTTTAAACAATTAAAAGTCATGTCGTCTGGAAGTCTTTAAGTAATTATGATTCAAAGCACAGAAAAAAAAAACTCTCAAAACTGATCGGTCTTGTTCGCGTCTTGGAACCTTTTAAAATAATTACATTGAAATTGATGTTTATTTTTACTTTCAAAGAATTTGCAACAATCAAACTGAACATGTTGGAATTACTTTACGAAAACAATGTTACTTTTTTGTTGCTCATTTTTTTTGTTATATGCAAGCGGGGGGAACAAAGTCATGGTCAGCAATTTATTTTAGGGTAATTTATATTTAACCGAAGTACGTTGAAATGCAGAGAGACTACTCGTTGGGACACTGTATGAATTACTGGAAAGGTAAAATTGAAAATGGAGAGTTTTTTCCCTTTTCGTGTTTTTGCATAAGAAAACCTGGTTCTTTGGCCAAAATAGATATACAGTCCTCGCGCCTTTATGTGCGGCACTCAAGTCGCCAAAAACGCGGCACTTAAAGTTTGCTTCCAAAGGCCACCAGCTCTTAGGGGACGGTTATTCAAACTGGAAAACGCGGCACTTAAGGGATGGGCGGCACTTAAGGGAAGGATCACTGTAAATGAAAAACTAGTTGTCATAAATTAAAGCCCACAATATATTGTTGTTTTAAGATCGAATATTTGGTTTTTTTTAAATTTGGTTTTGAAAGGTAACGACGCGCGTTTTGGCGCGTATCCGCGCACTTGGTCACTGGAACCAGTGTTGGAAGCGTTGGGGGGTGCGTTAGCCAACTTTTCCAACACTGACTTGGACGATACAGTCATAAAATAGAAGTTCATAATTTGAATATAAAACATTTACAGATGAAAAATATAAAAGAGAGAATTACCGTGGGGGGACTCTACTATGTGAGATTTAACAAAAAAATATTCACGAAAAGGGCAGAACCGTCAAGTACTTCAAATGGCCGGCGCCAAGTAAACCAAAATCGTCATGTTGACTTAACCCTACACTGATTTTGCGATCAACACCAATTTACTAATTACTTTTTTCATAAAAAAAGTTTTTTTTTTCTTTTCATTTCGGTACTTTTTTTCTGGGCGGGTGGTGGTAAAGTGTGAACTCAAAAATCATGTTGTGTGTTCGGCACCGTTTGCTTTGAAGGGCAAAAGCGAAATGAAAAAAAAATGATAATATTCTTCACTAGTTTGATTTGGTCGCTGCATTATTATTGGCGATTTCGACACTACTTTTTTTTCGCAAAATCATGTTTCACTGGTATCAAAGGCATCGAAAGGGGGCACCTCGACGCGAACATGAAAAACCAAAAAAACATGTTTCACAAAAGGGCCGAAATCACACGCCAACAGTACCAGCTCTTTTGGTCGAAGTGCAAACCACAGTGCTGGTTGAAATGCCGCTATAGATGAAAAGCAAAGGCCGAGCAACTTAAATAAAATATTGCGTATTTTTGAGTAAAGAGTGTCAGAATCGTTATGGGTCGCTTTTTTTGATTTTCGCCCTTTTTTTTTATTGACCTGAACCAAAACATTTTTTTTCAAGCGGTGAGTTTGTCAGAAATAAATAATATCAAATTAAGAACGTCTGATGCCGTGCACGAACTGAAGTGATACATGTTTTTTGCTCCTTTGAAGAGTTTTTTATACGAGTTCTGCATATTTTACCATAATATCTTTTACGGTATATGTTCGCGCTCTAACGTTTTTTGAATAAAATTGTTTTTATTACAATATAGATATATACATATATTTACAAATATTATACATATACACCGGGTACGCAGTTATCGGGCGGGTTTCGCGACAAAAAAGCCTTAATCGGGCGCCCGATAACTGTTCAGGGCGGAAGCGGAATAAGGTAAAAATGTGCAAAAAAACCCGCCCGATAACAGCACGAGCGGTAAATGTGGTCGTATACACATATATATTCAAGAGCAATGCGCAGGGTGCCCGATAACAGCGCAGGGTGCCCGATAACTGGACACAAACCCGCCCGATAACTGCGCACCCGGT
>SCLG01000031.1:449681-463501 GCA_004367875.1 Oikopleura albicans
GTGTCAACTCGTTACGTCACCAACTGTAATGTTTATTTTTTGACATCGTGGATTTAGAAAAAAAATGACAAAAACATTACGAGTACTGTGTAGTCCAACAATAACTCAAGCACGACAAATTTGTGCACGCAGTTTTAATTGTTTTAACCATATTAAGTGCGTGTTAAAAATTGCTCTGGCTGATTCATTGTTGTACCACATGGTATACTAAATTCTTACTTTAGTCTTTTTGTAGCGAAATCCACGTGATGTCCCAATCCACTGAAAAGCTTGAGAGGCTAATAGATTGGGACAGCGCGTGGATTTTTCTTCAAAATATGTAAACTGAAAATTATGAAATATTTCAAAAAAAGACAAAACATTTCCTTTTTGAAAGATAACTACGTAGGTAGTCTACTGTACAAATTTACGTTTAAGTGAAGTCACAAAAGCTCTCAGTTCGGTACTTCGAACAGCCAAATAATAAGCTCTTCGTCGAAATGAAAAAAAAAATACAAATTCCATATTCATTCCACCCGACCTCATTTGAATAATCTGTAAAAATATCCATGTCGTCGGTTATTGCCTCAGCTAAAACGAAAATGTCATTTTCGATTTCAGTATTTCACAACTACATGGCTTTATAATTGCAATTTTCGCTTTATTTTTTCATTTTACTTTTTTTTTGTCTTGGGTAGAGACTGTGTGGTCGCCTCATTTTAATGTACAAATAAAAGAGTCCTTTGTACTGTCTCCACCCATCGAGAAGAAAATGAGAATTTTTTTTGTTGCGTTTCTTTTTTTGCTGGAAAATACAAAAAAAAAACTAAATGGTGATTACGAGTTTCTGGCGAGCGTTTTTAATGTTTAATGTTCCTGCGGTAAAAAGACACGCAAAGAATAATCAATTGGTCAGTAGAGATATGGTCAAGATCTCAAAAAAAAATGGGAAGAAAAAAAAGTACGTTTTTTTGTAGAGAAAGGCAAAATTGAAAATAACATTATTTTTAATTTTTAATCGTGACATGATGATTAAGGACATGTCGGATACACACGCGCAATAGCAAGCAGCTTAGTCAGCCAGCGTACAAATGACTTGTTGGCTGTTTTGGTAGAAAAAGGTGAATGGAGAAAGCAGTTGACGGCTCAAGGGTCAACTGCATCCTTGAAGATTTTAGTGACGAATCTTGCAAAAACGCAATTTTCAATCAAACTTCTTTGTGGCATAAGAAGAGTTGGGTTTTAGCAGTTGCATATTGGGCATTTAGCTGCGCAACGAAAAAATGACGTTGGGTTTTATCAGTTCATAACGCCCCGCATATTCTGCTTCATCAATTTTGTCTTGATTATAAGTTAAAACTACTACGATATAAATTATAGCCGTATGCAGTACAGTTGTGGAAGCCTATTCGTAACACTTTCACATCCCAAAAACTCTTACGAATAGGATATTTTGTTACGATTAGGCTTCACTGTTACGATTAGGCTTCAACTATCGCCAACCATACCATTTATATGGGAAATACATGATTTTTTTGTATTTTTTGCTTTTTTATGTTAAATTATGTGTTTTAATTCATTGAAAAACATTTTAATAAGTTTAATAACAAAATTGCATTGGAAAATCCAATTCAAAAATTTTTCTGATAGCATATTCACACTAAACATACGTTATATACAGCAAAAGTGTTACGATTAGAGTTAACCGTTCATATCCCAATTTGGGCCTAAAAACTGTTACGAATAGAATATTTTGTTACGAATAGAAGTGTTACGAATAGGCTTCCACAACTGTATACCGGTATGTTACAAATATACACCTCTAAAATAAAAACGACCTTAAAATAATATGGGGCGGCTAGAGCTTAATTTTGATGGTGTTGCATATTTGTTTATTTTCTGTATTATATGAAACAATTCACTTTAAATTTTCCGACGAACGCTCATCGGCTTTGGTCAAGTCGTTGGTCGTGCGTTGGTCGAGCGTTGGTCGCGTTGGTCGACCAACGCGGAACAACGCGAGAAAAAAAATCGACCAACGTCATCGCAACGCAAGTCAAAATTTGCGATGATTTTGAACACTGGCTAACAATACTTGAAACCAACCGACCTTCGAAAAAAACGAACGTCACGAAGGCTACACGGGACCGGGCACCCGTATGAGATTTAAAAAAAAATAAATTGAATGTATGTTAGACGAATTCGAAACATAATAAAAGTCAGCGTTTTCGGGTACATAGTGTCGAACATCAATCCCAATTATTCAAAAAACCATCCGTCACAAAACAAGCAATTCAGTGTAACAAAACGGTTATCTTTTATTCGGCCTCAGTTTTTTTTATCAGTTTACTTGCTTTTGATTTATGCAAGAACAAAAAAAAACAAGAGAAAATGTTTTCTCCAGCCAAAACGAAAAATAACATATAGTTTTATATATCTTCTTTACTTTCCGCCTCTGATAAGCCCTTAATGTCCATGTTTGCAATAAAATATGGACGAGGCTTGTCGCAAAATTAAAGTTTCAAATCACCGGCCGAACCACAAGAAGATTGAAAATAATAATAAATTACACAAATGTTTTTTTGTAAGGGGTTTACTTCTAAACCGGCACAAGGAAAAATAATGCTCCAAACTCGAAAACATAGATGCCCTTTGAGACTATGTTTGGTTTAACATTTAAATTCACATTGAGCCACTGACCTTGACCCCAAGTAGCTTGCGAATTTGATAGTCCATATTTAAGTTCATGGATTTATTAGTTGGAACAGGGACTGCCAAAGCGGTAATATAGCCAGCTAACCAAATATATTAACATTATTTGAGTCCACTCACAGGGGAAAACGGAAAACATCGGACCTTAAAAGTCCTAAAATCGACCAGTTGTCAAATGTGGTCGATTTCCACAAAAATATTATCTGAATTTATTGCGCATGCTATTGCATTGCACAGTTTTCAATTCAAACGAAATTTTCAATTTTCATTAACACTTTTTTCAAAAAGTTTAGTGTTAGTTTTAATGGTTAGGTGGTTTACTTTAGGTTTGATATCGTATGAGGCAGATGATTAGGGGGTGGACCATGGGCCGCTGAAAAAATGTGAACTTGAACGAAACAAGTTGTGAATTTGATAATCCGACTCCCGGATAATTCGGACCTCACGATTTTTTTTTTAAATTATCGAAAAGTGTCTCAATTGCCACATACAGGCGCTAGAGAGCAATTCATAATTTTCGATACCGGTAAAATACTGCATTTTCGATAACCGGTAAAATACTGCATTTCCGGCGTTTACCGGAATACGATGCATCGGAGGAATTTTTAATTATCCGCATCAGATGCGCAAGATTTTTTTACTCTATAGGCCCTATAGTATAGGGGTCCTATTTTCGGTCAAAGTTGTATACGTCAATTTTTGGCCAATTTCACATGGTCCACTCCCTACAGATGATGATCTTGACCATCAACCTGAATAATCTTGAAAATAGTTTAATAACGTCCCTTTTCTTCATAATAAACCCAATAACTGGACAAGGTCTTCACTAAGGGCCTCATTCACCGAAAATTTGTTCGTAAAATAAAAACCCCTCAGCGCTTTCGAAAGACACATATGCACAACTTTAGCGAAATTTTTTTCGGAAAAAGGGGGCTCTAACAAGACTACACAGGTTGTTATGAACAAAGTTTCTCATATTTTTGGCGTAAAGAGTCCAATTCTGGGCCCGAAGAAGAGTTTAAATTAAAATAACAGAGCGACTCAGAATTGGCCTTTTCCCTGTACATCAATATTCACGATAGTGTAATATCACTGGTAGACTACCTGGTACACTGTGTCAATACATAATCAATTTTAGTCTATATTTCAATCATTAATTACATTGAAAATTACATCATTCCCTTGAATATAAACATTTAAAGAAATAATGAGATTTGTTTTTTTGAAATGAGTAAAAAATGACTGGATTCATGTTGCGTTACACCAAAACACAAATCGCGACACGATATTATCTAATAAATGAGGCGGATTGATGTTCGATTGGAACATGTGTTTTAACATTTAAACGCCATCTGCGGGAAGGTGAAAGAGAAAAAAACGCGCATCAAGTAAAAATCATTGGTTCGGCCCCAAACATTTCCGAATCTGGTTCAAATGCCAAACACGCCACTCGAAAAACAACAAGATGCCTTATCGCGCAAAGCAGCTTTTTGTTCGCCTTTCTTTCCGCGTTTTCATTCACTCGAACAAACGAGAGCAGACAAGGGATAGTTCAGCAACCTGCTAAGACACTTTTGACTCAATGCGCAGTTCTTCGTAAATTAACGTTCAATGATTCTGAATCATGACAGTGTATGGTCCCCAAAAAGGATTACAAATTGTATTGTTACCATAAAACGCGTTGCAACACTACGGCTAGAATGTCTTTAAATTTCCAATAGTTACCTACAAGTTCGACATTTATAGGGTAATTGATTTCTATGTAGCCCCGCTTCGCGGGCCTTTATGTACCCTAATAGGATAATTGCATCCTATGTGACCCCGCTTCGCGGGCTCAATCTGTACTCCAATGGAGTAATCGCTTCTGTTGTAGCCCTGCTTGGCGGGGGCATTCTATAAGTGTACCCAAAGGTTATATGCTCCTCATGTAATCCCGCTTCGCGGTTGTATCTTGTACTCCAATATGTAACTTAAATGTCGAACTTGTAGGTAATTATTGGTAAGGTAGTTAAGTGTTCGTTAGGGCATTTGTTAGGTACGCTTAAGGATGGCCATGACTCAAAAGGTTATGCCAGGATAGAATGTTTCAAATCATTTCCGTCTTAGCCTTACATAATTATTTTCATAAAATGGGGTTATCTGACCACTTTTTAGCCCATTTTACTGATAAGATAACTCGCGAGGGGAGTATTATATACTAAAACACAGTGCAAAAGCTTGATCCTACGAGTTTGGTCGCCACTCGCAATTTTAATAAGACCAGCTCAAACGAATAATTCGCCAGACTGGCGAACAGTGGCGAACAAATTATAGCACTGTATTATACAATTATAACTTAATTTCTGATTTGTTTTTATCAATTTAAACTTTGTTCCACTTACACAACGCGCTCTGGATAACAGTTTTGCTGGACAATTTGTTACGTCTTTGACAAAGCAAACGTGTGTTAGTTGCGGTCACAGACATCATTCTGTTTCCGTATTATTGCATTGAACGCGCTCAGCCCTGGTAAAACATGATCTCACAACGTGAAACCTTATTTCCCTCTCTCTCTTTTTTTATCTTATTTTAAAATTTGGATGTTTTCGACTACTGTTTTGACCAAGTTTTTTGGCGGCGTTTAGTTAAATATGTGGTTTACATTGAATACATATATATGTCGTTACATACCTCGTCTGAATCACTTGAATAACAACAAGTTAATTACAAATTCCATTTAATCAACATAGCCTCATTAAAAATACCAGCTTTTATTTTGTCTTGTTGTGTTTGGAGTTGCATCGATGAATGCACAGAAATAATCATGCATAGTTAGCATTTTCGATTTTTAAGAATTTTCATTTATAATGCTTTTTGAGCAAAATACCGGATCGGGACTCTCAGACTGTGGGTCTTTGAGCAATATTCCTATGATTGTTTATGTTTTTTTCTGACGTCATCCTCACAGGTTGAGCGTCCCCATACGGTAGGTTTTATTGTACTTCTTCTCAACTAACCAAAAAACCCGACTGCGTCGTTTCCAGATTAGTCCAATTTGCCCTTTGTTTTTCGAATCGGGGTGCTCTCCCCACTTAATCAGCTTATAAATTATAAGTTATAATACATTTGTCTACAAAAAGCGATAAAGAATAATGCGGTTCCTGGAAATCTTTATACCCAAAACTTTCCAGGAACCCCATTATTTTTTATTGTTTTTTTGTAAAAAAATGGCGTTTAATGCCTGCCGAGAAAAAAACTGTACATAAGGGGATTTGTAAAAAAAAAATTTTAAAACCGTTTGGAGGCAAATCGACCTAAAGAGAAAAATTGGTATCAAAATTAATTAAAATTGTTCAACGTATCTATTACGAAAATCTTCGAGATTGTTAAGATTTAATTGATTTTTACACTTCTAACGAATAAGAACTCCATAAACGAAATATCATCGGCGAAAAATTTAAGACCGCAGACTTTAGAAAAAAAAATCTTTCATTTTATTTAAACGGTTGAAGATTTCAACTAGAAATAAGATTTCGAAGCAAACCGCAAAGCATGTCTCACTTTATTCAACTTATTGGAATCATTTTTTTTTTGCTGACTTGCAGAAGAAATGGAGTTTCAGTTCGTATTTTCGTTAAAATTATGTGACAAATACGAAATAATACGAAATCAAGCGGTTTCGTATAACTCTATAACGTTTTATATGCTCTTTTTTGGTCAAAATTAGTCAGTTTTGACTAGTAGTAGATTTGGTGGAAATAGGCAATATTGAAACAAACTTAAGGACGGGTCTATAGAGTTGTTTACAAATAAAAATCTAAAACTTGAAAACTAGCTTTTAGTAAAACTTTTATGTGTTTTATGAATTTGTTCAGGTTCTACTACAAATATGAAGTACAAACAAGTTCATTATTGAGGAATTTCTAGAAAAAAATAACGTCCTAAAAATTCGTTCAAATTCCTAAATGAAAAATATCACCCATCTAATTTCCTAAAAATCTGGTATTACTTTGTGATTTTTTTCTGAANCCCGTTTTTTCAACACCAACAGTAAACTTAAACGCTATAGGCTTTCAGAGTGTGCATGGAATTGATTTGTTTTTTCCATCGACGTTTAGGTCTAGTGTTGGTTAACAATAGAATGAAGAGTTTTTTTGATA
Organism: Oikopleura albicans; assembly: GCA_004367875.1. Classification (NCBI taxonomy): domain Eukaryota; kingdom Metazoa; phylum Chordata; class Appendicularia; order Copelata; family Oikopleuridae; genus Oikopleura; species Oikopleura albicans. Next base: position 456,512 of record SCLG01000031.1, read on the forward strand.
ATCTTGTTTTGATCAGTCTTTTAAAAGGTCAAGAGTAGTTGCGAAGCCCCTGTATTTTCCAGTTTTTCAAGCATTGCTCGAGTTCTGGATTTTTTAATTAAAAAAAACTCTTCATTTTATTGTTGCTATTGATATTTGACGCATTTTGCCCAAAAAAATAAATCAATCGCGTGAAACCTCTGATAGCCTATAGAGTTTGAAATATGAATTTTCTTCAACTTCACGTCCACGTGGTGGCGCTACGTGGGTGGTTATGGTGTCGAACATTTTCTCATGACATACTTCCAACATTTCTACATACGCTCGTAACACAAATTAATGAAATCAATGGCGTGAAATAGCTTTTATAGCGTTTTCCCCTGAAGTAAATTTTGTAAAAAACGCTATAGACCCGTCCTTAAATAATTGCCAAAAAAACATTTTCGTCAAGAAAGACGTAAATTTTTGACCATCTTAATTTCTCAACGCTTAGCCAGGGCTCGCCGTGGCGTTTGGCACAACTTTTTTTTTGGAAGGACAAGCCAAAGAAATTTTTAGGAGCATAAAAAGCCCAGCCAATTTCATGAAAATAGGACCTCACGCCAAAAAGGCCAATTTTTATGCTTAAAAAAGCCAATAACCTAAATAAGTTACGATTACCCCCAATAAGTTACAATTTTTTCAAACAGAAGTGGTAACTTATTTGGCGTGGGGACTATATTTGGCTTTTAAGCTAGTTAGAAATACAGTCAAAAAGTCAGCAAAACGTAAAATGTAGGCAAAAATGATAAAATATACCGAAAGCAAAACGAAATGTTACATTTTTGCAAGATAACTGCTCCAGAGATAAGCACGGTTACACGTAGTGTAAGCTGACAATTTCAGCAATAATAACCATTTTTTCTTGTATTTTTCCGTTTACATAAAAAATCAGTTATACGCAATTATTTCCGCACGAAGCACCTTGCTGAAAAGTGTACAATAAATTAACTGACGACCATAACATGGTTTTATTCCGCTTGTTCGATCCACATAAACTATTGTACCCACTTATTTTAATTGTACCTACTTAATTTTCATTTTAAATACTTCGCTATTTTTCTTTGAAGTAGTGGTATATAACCCGATATCTAATGACACATAATTTGATTCTTTTGATACACGAAAAACACATACTGGTTTTATATTTGTGTCCAACTGACTGTCCTGGTACATGTAAGATTGCAAAATTACATATTTATATGTATTTTTTTCTGTAATTGCTTGGTTTCGTTTACTTTGTCATAAATTATTTATAGTTAAGGCAAATCGTCATACAAATATTAACCCCGAACACCTGTTTTTAACTCCCCATAAGGTTACTCTCAAAAAAGTATTCTTAAAAAAACTCTCAAAAAATGAGTCGGCACCTGCATCAGGGTTTTTCTATATTTTCATGTTTTCAGGATGAAATAAATAAAAATAGAAAAAATGTCAATTTTGAACGTATCCGATAAATTTCAAATTCAGGAATTTTTATCAGAAAAAAACATTTTCGTTGTATGTTTTATACTTTTTCTCATCAAATTTGACCAGACCCCTGTTTGAGCGATTTTCGATTAAGCCCGGTTAACAACCATTCTCGGTCGATTTAAGGCGTTTGGTGCAAACTTGCACCAATGTCTCCCTGAGAGTTAAAATCTTAAAACAGTTTTATTACTAGTGCTTGGGTCTAGTCCTTAATTTATGATGTTGAAAATACCGGTGTGTCCTTATATAATATAAACATGATGTACATGATGTAAAGTAAGCTTGTGTTACAATTAGTGTTTTTCTGGTGGCACCGTGGGCTTTCGAAGAAAACGTTTTTCGGAGAATTTGTTTTTCCAAGAAAACGTCTATCAAAGAAAACGCTTTTCGGAGAAAACGTCTTTCGGAGAAAACGTTTTTCGGAGAATTTCTCCGAAACACGTTTTCTCCGAAAAACGTATTCTCCGAAAAACGTTTTGTTGGATAAACATATTCTCCGATTAACTTTTTCTCCGAAAAACTCAAAATAGACTAAAACTAAGCATATCCAGCTCAATAGGAGAAAAAAATATGAAAGGTTAACAAGAGAGTTTTGAAAAAAATTCGTTTGTGGCAATTTTATCTTTAAATCAAAATAAATTGAGAACCGTTTGACAGCAATGAATATACATGTATAATATACATTATATATAACAATGTAACATCTATAATTGATTCCGCGTATGTACATTCCCCTGCGCCGTTATATTTCACCACCCCGCTTTCTAATTTATTCCATAAATACAGCGAAACTACTGAACCGATTTCCAAAATTAAAAAAAANTGTTCCACTTACACAACGCGCTCTGGATAACAGTTTTGCTGGACAATTTGTTACGTCTTTGACAAAGCAAACGTGTGTTAGTTGCGGTCACAGACATCATTCTGTTTCCGTATTATTGCATTGAACGCGCTCAGCCCTGGTTAAACATGATCTCACAACGTGAAACCTTATTTCCCTCTCTCTTTTTTTTTATCTTATTTTAAATTTTGGATGTTTTCGACTACTGTTTTGACCAAGTTTTTTGGCGGCGTTTAGTTAAATATGTGGTTTACATTAAATACATATATATGTCGTTACATACCTCGTCTGAATCACTTGAATAACAACAAGTTAATTACAAATTCCATTTAATCAACATAGCCTCATTAAAAATACCAGCTTTTATTTTGTCTTGTTGTGTTTGGAGTTGCATCGATGAATGCACAGAAATAATCATGCATAGTTAGCATTTTCGATTTTCAAGAATTTTCATTTATTATGCTTTTTGAGCAAAATACCGTATGGGGACGCTCAGACTGTGGGTCTTTGAGCAATTTTCTAATGATTTTTAATGTTTGTTTCTGACGTCACCCTCACAGTCTGAGCGTCCCCATACAGTAGGTTTTATTGTACTTCTTCTCAACTAACCAAAAAAACCCGTCGTTTCCAGATTGGTCCAATTTGCCCTTTGTTTTTCGAATCGGGGTGCCCTCCCCACTTTATCAGTTTATACAGGGTGAGGTAATATAGATGCTAAGCCGTTTTTCGTTCGTGAGTGCGCTGAGCGAATATAAATCACCAAAAAACGGATTAGCATCTATATTACCTCACTCTGTAGTACAGGTATCTACAAAAAACGATAAAGAACAATGCGGTTCCTGGAAACCTTTATACCCAAAGCTTTCTAGGAACCGCATTATTTTTATTGTTTTTTGTAAAAAAATGGCGTTGATTGCCTGCCGAGAAAATAAAAAAAAACTGTACATAAGGGGATTTGTAAAAAAAAATTTGAAAAACCGTTTGGAGGCAAATCCAGCTAAAGAGAAAAATTGGCATTAAAATTAATTAAAATTGTCGAACGTATCTATTACGAAAATCTTCGAGATTGTTAAGATTTAATTGATTTTTACACTTCTAAAGAATAAGAACTCCATAAACGAAATATCATCGGCGAAAAATTTAAGACCGCAGACTTTAGAACAAAAAACTTTCATTTTATTTAAATGGTTGAAAATTTCAACTTGAAATAAGATTTCGAAGCAAACCGCAAAGCATGTCTCACTTGATTTAACTTATTGAAATCATTTTTTGCTGATTTTCAGAAATAATGGAGTTTCAGTTCGTATTTTCGGTATAATTATGTGACAAATACGGAATAATTCAAAATCAAGCGGTTGCGTATAACTCTAGAACGTTTTATATGCTCTATTTTTGTCCCAATTAGTCAGTTTTGACTAGTAGTTTTGACTAGTAGGTTTGGTAGAAATAGGCAATATTGAAACAAACTTAAATAATTGCCAAAAAAAAAGCATTTTCGTCAAAAAAGACGTAAATTTTTGAGCACGCTAACTCTGAGCAACGCTAAGTCTGGGCTCGCCATGGCGTTTGGCACAACTTTTTTTGAAAGGACAAGCCAAAGCAATTTTTTAGGAGCATAAAAAGCCAAGCCAATTTCATGAAAATAGGACCTCACGCCAAAAAAGCCAATTTTTATGCTTAAAAAAGCCAATAATCTAAATAAGTTACGATTACCCCCATAAGTTACGATTTTTTCAGACAGAAGTGGTAACTTATTTGGCGTGGGGATTATATTTGGCTTTTAAGCTAGTTAGAAATACAGCCAAAAAGTCAGCAAAACCTAAAATGTAGGCAAAAATGATAAAATACACCGAAAGCAAAATGAAATGTTACATTTTTGCAAGATAACTGCGCCAGAGACGAGCACGGTTACACGTAGTGTTAGCTGACAATTTCAGCATTAATAACCATTTTTTCTTGTACTTTTCCGTTTACATGAAAAATCAGTTATACGCAATTATTTCCGCACGAAGCACCTTGCTGAAAAGTGTACAATAAATTAACTGACGACCATAACATGGTTTTATTCCGCTTGTTCGATCCACATAAACTATTGTACCCACTTATTTTAATTGTACCTACTTAATTTTCATTTTAAATACTTCGCTATTTTTCTTTGAAGTAGTGGTATATAACCCGATATCTAATGACACATAATTTGATTCTTTTGATACACGAAAAACACATACTGGTTCTATATTTGTGTCCAACTGACTGTCCATGTAAGATTGCAAAATTACATATTTATATGTATTTTTTTCTTTAATTGCTTGGTTTCGTTTACTTTGTCATAAATTATCTATAGTTAAGGCAAATCGTCATACAATATATTAACCCCGAACACATGTTTTAAGGGTACTCTCGAAAAAGTATTCTTAAAAAAACTCTCAAAAAATGAGTCGGCACCTGTTTCAGGGTTTTTCTATATTTTCATGTTTTCAGGATGGAGTAAGTAAAAATAGAAAAAATGTCAATTTTGAACGCATCCGACAAATTTCAAATTCAGGAATTTTTATCAGAAAAAACATTTTCGTTGTATGTTTTATATTTTTTCTCATCAAATTTGACCAGACCCCTGTTTCAGCGATTTTCGATTAAGCCCGGTTAACAACCATTTTCGGTCGATTTAAGGCGTTTGGTGCAAACTTGCACCAATGTCTCCCTGTAAGTTAAAATCTTGAAACAATTGTACGACTTGTATTTTCAAACATGCATACTGTTTTGACTTCTACAAAAAATTTCTTCTCAAAGTCCTGAGAATGACAATTATGGATGATATTCAGGTTGCATGATACAGGTGGCCAGGTTCAATGAGACAAAAGGCGACTTTCGTCCAAAATTTTGCTTATGTCGGGAACAAGTTTTCAGATATAGTAAGATGGAAAGACAACTCTTTCGTGCAACTATTACACATTTTGCTTTATATACAACAAATAAAATTTATCCTAACAGTAAAAAAATTGTATTAGTAGTGCTTGGGTCTAGTCCTTAATTTATGATGTTAACACTACCGGTGTGTCCTTATATAATATAAACATGATGTACATGATTTAAAGTAAGCTGGTGTTACAATTAGTTTTTTTTTTGGTTTGTAATTTCAGTTTTCATACTATTCGTTTGTTGTAAAGTAGAGAGTACGTGTACTATGATTTAAAAAAGCATGAGAATTCGCCCGATATGGCGACAAAGCGATCGTGCAAAATTGAAATAATTATTAGACTCTCTCAATCCTCGCTCAAGATTCGATTTTATTAACGCGACGAGGCCGAAAAATCTCGTGCATTAAATTTTGACATTTTCTTGCACCACCATTTCTAATTAGTATTTTACAAAAAAAAAAGAAAATAAAATTCGCTTGAGTTTGAAGTTAACGGTCGTGATCTTGCCGTTTTTCAGTTAATACAAAAAAAAAACGAGAAAAATTATACGGTCAATTGTGACTTGAAAGGGCGCAAATTATTGCCAAGCGCTAAAAATCACAAAAATTTTGATTGATCGAGCCTCACAATTGGCGGAAATTATCTCCAAATATGTCACGGTAATTTAAAGATCTCATTTTAAGTAACTTTACCGGAGCTTATGAGTCGGACGTGAATTTATGTTCAATCATATTCGGTATAAGGCTAGACGACACCGATTGAATTTGTACAAAAAGTAGTTGGTGTAACGTTCAAAGTGAGTGCATACATGTTAATCAACGAAAGAGTTGCGCTGTTATGCTAAAATTTCCCCCGTTTGCGCTGTTATGTTTTTTCTAAAATTTTCAGCTCATTCGCCTCCACCCTGCGCCGTTATGTTTCACGTGCCCAGAAATAGTGTTAATTAAAACACGATGAAGAGCTTTTTAGGAATTTGATGCTTTCAATCGTACTTTTGTGAACTGTTCGTACCGCCTACACCTGCGCAGTGTTTTTTTCAATTAAACTTTATACTTTTCGCCTACACTCTGCGCAGTTATGTTAAAGTTTTCTGAAAATACGTGTGAAACTCAACGACGCAAGTCGTGTATAAAACCAAACACAATAACCAAGCTAAATTCAAAAAATCAAAAATTATTTATTTAAAATCCCGCAAAAAATGACGGTGTGATTGCTATCCCGGTTTTGTGATTTTCATCATTGAACAAATTTGTGACGGACTTTGTTTGCCGCTTCCCGTGTGTTTTAGGTCTTGCCGTACGGCAAGGGGTTATAATAAGCTACATTACCACAAATACATTTCGTGAAATTATGCGAGTTACAGAATTTCGTGTTCAATAATGAACCAAACTTTCTCAACGGGAACAAGTGTGAAATTATTAACAGTATTACAAATGTTCGTCCTTCGTCTAAAAATGTAAATTTTCTTTCCGGTTGCGTGGCGACAAGCACGAGCACATGTACATTCGAATAATATGAATTTTAATTTTTTTTTTTCGTTTTTTTTTGGGCGATGTGCGACTATCTGCATCCACTTGCTATGCAGCATAAGACGGTTAACTACCGTGAAGCGATTAAAACACTTGATTGCTTTTTCATTTCCAAAATAAAATAAATGACGGGAAAGAACTAAACGGAATTAATTTCGATTTTCAGTAATTTTTTCTTACCTCTCTTCTAGATTTTTGGAATATACGGGTACGT
>SCLG01000031.1:498000-544844 GCA_004367875.1 Oikopleura albicans
TACGTACCAAAGTACCGTATGGGTAAGTCGAACCGTAGGCACTCAGACTAGAGGCACCGTAGGCGGCGGCGGACGGGGAAGCCAAACCGGCCCCATAGGAGGGCATATGTGATGCTGAGGGTGTGGTTGATGTGTCTGTTGCACTCGTCGCCAACATTGAACTGTGTCCGTGGTGCGTTGCCGCCACGGTTGTGAGTGCCGGCGAGCTAACCGAATTCAGCTGGGTGTGGCTGGTGGCCGATGATGACTCCGGGAGGTAATCGTTTGGCGGCGGAGTCCTCGCAATGGTTTCCGTATCTTCGGTTTTTATCGCCAGGGGAGACGTTGAACTCTAAATTTAATGGTTAATTGTTTTTTCCTCCATTTTTGGGTTTATTTAAAGCAGGAAGGCGAAATTATTAAAGCAGGTAGTATGTAGGCGGAAAACTGACTGTTACTTTAAGCAGGTAGTTGGTGTAGTATAGGTTGTTCGCGATAGAAATGTCGCAGATTCGCATTCTGGAAATGTTTCGCTCGCTCGAAAATAGCAGATTTTAACATTTTTCTAGAATACGAATCTCTGACATTTGTATCGCGAACAACCTATATTGTTATATAAAAACTTTAAAAACAACGTAGCAGTCAAATAATTTTACTGGGCCAAATACGGGCACCATGTCGAACAAGGACCAACTGTCACATTACGGCTGTATTGGGACGCGAGAGAAATATAAAACATACATTAAACCAAAAAAAGAAAAAATCGCTGTTTCTTCTGTGGTACACTTGGGGTCCTTGCGTGTTTACACCACATTTTACACGCATTGAGCACGGCTCAGATATGTCGACTTGGGGCTCATTGATAATAATCAACGCCGACACTAATTGGGGATGTTCACAGAAGAACAGCAATAACTTTGTAACTTGTTATCGCATCGTGTTCACAATTTGTTCACAATTCATTTAGCCCACTCTTTACCTTGCCAGGTGATACAAAAAACTCTAATAAAAACTTCAAAATATGATTTCTAAAGCCGTTAGCCCTGGAAACATTCAAAATTTCGAGATTAGTTTTGTTGATTTTTTTATTGATTTACTTATAAAATAAAATGATAGTTTACAACACATCTTTATCTGTATACCATTTGTACAGTCATTACTGCAGTACAGCCCTTGCGCCCACAACACAACGTTTTTTTTACCCATAGGTTACTGCGGCCATAGGTTACCCATAGGTTTACCCATAGGTTACTGCGGCAACAACGCAACGCCCCACAAGTTGTGGGCCACAACGTAACGGCATTTGACGTATTTTTTCACCTAGTACACAACGTAATTTCTCTTCATATTTTTTTAAACAAAAGTTATATGGAAATTTATAATCAAAAAAGTCGAAAACATGACAAATGTCGAAAATATTAATATTGTCAAAAATAAGAAACAAATTGACTTAAATATCTCATACGACCCGGTCCCGTGAATTTTTTTTCGCTGAGCATACTGTATTTACTAAAAAATTGTTTTGGCCATAGTAGAGCTTAAAAAGTTAGTAAGAAAAAGTGTGAAAATGAAGTTCATAAAATGTCTGTAGAGGGCTCTGGCATTTTTCGAAGGTCAAAAAAAAATTTACCTTCGAAAATTGTAGAGTTCGCCTCAGACTTTTTTTATGAATTTTATTCTCACACTTTTTCTTCCATATCAAGTTTTCAACAAAATAAAAAAAACATTATAGCACATGCTGCCTTTTGACAAAATCAACGGGTTTATTTTCGAATTCATGGAACCTTTGAAACAGGGGGTGTGCGGCAAGCAGGTACTTTGTGGTACATTGTGCAAGAGAGTTGTCTCCGGATGATTATCTATTCGAGACTGACTCTTTGTGTAACACAGAGGGGCGCGTATCAATTGGGAAGAGGGTTCAATAACTCTCTCCTTGTTCCCCGCAACAGCAAAGAGCGGCCCCTTTGCAAAGCTTTGTCTAATCTCCGGTCCAACGTTGCCCAAAATATACAAAATAAGGAAGGCCTTTGTGTATACTGGTGTCATTATGCAGCATGATCTAATCGATTCGGGGAAAGTCACTTTCTACGAAAAGTAACCGTCCGTTACTCAATTTGCCGAAATAAAATGTAGTTATTTTACGGCACGAGTATTGCCTTAACTACTCTCAGTCGCCTAGGCAGTTTACTACCATGATACACAAATTCAACCGTAAAACTCACCGGCTTTTCCATAATTCGAGTTTATAAACACACAGGAAATTCTCGTATTGCCTTATGTCTTACAAGTTATAACTTATAAGGCATTAACTCTACCCCGCCGGCCAGGCAGTTAACTACCAAGTTTCACTTGTACCTGGAACTAGAACAAAACTGCCATATATACTGAGTGGTCCAACAATGAATTAGTCCGGGCAAATTTCTTCACGCATTTTTTATGTGGAAAGAATATAAAACTGCGGGCAAAAACTTGCTCTGACTGATTTATTGTTGGACCACACGGTATAAAACTTTTGGTTTTTACAATTTAACTTTTTTTCAAATTATCCATATTTTTTACCATTTCTAACGCGATTTGTAACGCTGTTTCTAATGCCATTTCCAAGGTTGCCATTTTCAAAACATTTGGACATGAACTTCTCTACTTTCCCGGGCCGAAAATTCGCGTTTCGGAAAACGGCGTTAATGTTCAAATGTAATGTTATTCCGCGTCATATTTCCGTTGCCTATTTTATCAAAATCCTGACGAGAAAAGACATAATGATAAGATAAACGGGTTTGATGTGCCGAACCCCGCGATACCAGAAATAATATCGAGAGTTACGCCATTAATATATATAAATCGAAAATGTTTGTATCAAAACTAAAAAAAATTGATTTGAAACGTCACGATTCAAATAAGAATAACTATTCGACCGTGAGAATTTTCTTAACCCCGCGCGGTTAGAACGGTTTAACAGAATGTGGTGAGAAAAATGACGAAATTGCACATTTTTTGTGGGACAAAAGTGTTTGGTAGTTAAAATTAGCCTTGGTTTTTTTGAAATAAATTATTTTTACCGCTAGAGTCTTACCGTATGACGTGAATATCATTTAGTTTCCTTCTACGTCTATGAAACATGACAGTCGATAAGTTATCTATCCAGGAATATACTGTATATATATAATATGTCTAGAGAGCCAAGGTTTTTGAAATATAAGCCTATCATATGCAGTTTTGACTCTTTTTCCGTAATCCCATTCTCTTTTTATACAGGTTTAGCCTCATGAAAATCGGCTGAGCGTTTCTAGAATATAGCAATTTTCTTCTTTTTTTCTTGCAATGGGGTGCTCCTATTAGCCAATATCATTTTAAAATATGCCGACACGGTATACTAGAAACGCGCAGCCGTTTTTCATGAGATTAAACCAGTAGCGACTGACGCGTAATGTAATTTATTTTGGTGCGTTTTTCGCTTCAATTCTAGAAATTTTCGAATTTCCTCGCTTCGCTTTTTGAATTATCACTTTTCCCAACTTATGAATAAAACTCGACAACAACTAAATTTGCTTAACCCTTGAACGTCCGTTTCCCATTCAAATAAGTACAGAATTCAACGACACTGAAAAATAAAAAGCTGGATTTGATTTTGGACACAATTCTATATCGCTAAGCATGATCAAATAGGATTTAAAAAAAAACGAGGCTTCTATTGATTCATCGAAACATTTATATGACTCACCAAAATTTAAATATTATTTATCGCCACCTGGAGTATAATGAAATGATCCATTTTTAATAGCTTGTTGCCTCTCTGACTAATTTTCTCTATAAAGAGTTATTTTTAGTTGTGGTTGGTAACTTCTATGTGTTAAAGGCTGTGCGATCTTGGTGGCGGTGTTTAATTAATAAAATAAACGAGCCAAAAACATAATTTATGAAGTTGATTATGTGTTTCATGTTCCGAATCTGATGGGAGCGAAAAAAAAAAATAGAAAAAAAATAAAATAACTCCGCCGCCGACCGACGAGAGTAGAGGAGAAAAGAAATAACTTAATCAATTTGCGCCTCACACAAAGTCATGAGTGAATAACTTAGGACTAATAAAAAAAATAAAATGATATAATTAATTTATCCCAAAAAATGGGCTTCGTAAAACTGACCCTAATTAACCTATGGTACAGGTGGATTACGCTACAATCTGCGTTTTTTCTGGTACATATCGTTTTTTACGATTAGTAATCGATTTTATACGGACGCGTAGTATATTTTCGAAAAGTGAAATTTTCATTAATTTTATAAGTTCCGAGGAAGATATGATAATCTAAATCACATAAAATCCGCAGTGATATTGGGTAAAATTAAACGATTGTGGATTTTAACTCCGCACCGCAGTTGTGTCACAATTGTGCGTGGAAAGCCGAGCTTATTTCTGGTGAAATTTCCTACGAATTTACAAAAACTTCTACACCTTTTTACAAAAATCAAAAATCGGTTGAAAGTTTTTTTTTTCGAGATCTAGAACAACTTTTGTAAAGTAGCAAGTTTATACTCGGAGAGATTTGGTACTACCACCGGTAAATCTTATCTTCGTGCGGATAGCAATATTTTCTGGTTTTTCCTTTGTCCCTTAAAAACCTAATCTCCGGGTAAAATTGATTAGGGTTAAATTTTTTTATCATAAAACTCAATCTTTAGGAAAAAATAATTTTCTCTCGATATTTCTATTTATGACGCATGCATTGTATGTAACACATTTCACCACCTCAAAACACCTGCAGTCCACCACGGTTAACCACAACCATTATGATATTTAAAATTCTAACCAAAACAATGGAAAAATAAATTTTCATTGTTTTTTTTTGATCAGAAATTTTTTTTTTTTGAAGTTCACAAAAAACGCCATTTTTAAACAAAAACGAAGCGGGATTAAGTCTGGCGCCGCAAATGTTTAGACCATCCCGCTGGTTTTTGAGATTCTGTTGAAATGGGTCTAAAAAGTTGTACCAATCTAGCACATTCACCGTGTCTCAAAAATTGAATCATCATGAATAAGAAACACGCGGTCGAAATTTTAATTTTAAATAGAACTTATGTGGTTTTGAACGTCGAACAGTGCACGCACAAGTCGGGTGAGCTAATCGACCAATCACATATAGAACCAGCTATTTTTTGGCCAAAGTATGTAATGTAAAAACTGCCCACCAGCTTTGATTTATGACCATCGTCTAGATTTGTTCCGAACAATTCCGAGCAATTCCGCTACTCGGCGTTTTACATAAATTTCCGCCGTTTTTTCCCTCGCATTTTCTAGATGGCAATATTCGAGTTTTGACATGCGGAAAAAAAAGTCGAGTTTAGTTATCTAGAATATACGAAAGAAAAAACGGCGGAAATTTATGTAAAACGCTGAGTAGAATTGCTAAAAAAAAAACCATTTTCGGGACATTTTTCAAAAAGGGATTTTTACTCATAAAAAAGCACGAAACTTCAACTTAGGACCATCAGGAACTTTGAGTCTAAATTGAAAAGCTTCTCGGAATTTTCATGACCTCTAATTAGATTATTCTCAACCACTTCCTCTCTTTGTGGACATCGTGTAAAACGTTCAATTGGAATTTTGTTCTAATATGATGGAACGTATGTTACAAAGATGATATATCCGATGATCAAAACCATAATTTCAATATTAACTCCCAGGGGGAAGTGCGTATAAATAGACACGCACCTGGGTTTTTTCGTCAATTTAAGGCATATTGAGGCCATGTGGTGGGAAAGCTTGTTAAGGAGGCCGAAATAAAAAACGCGTAGGTTAGCCATACGCCCTTAAACTGTTGATCTTCTACCTCCTACATTTCTCTGTTTATTTGAGGAGTTACATGTTATGTTATGTTATGTTACGATTAATGCCATAAGTTCATTTGACCAAAAGGCTTGGTACTAAAAGGCTGATTACTAAAAGTTCACGTAAAGGCTTGATAATACAAGTAAAAGTAAAGTTTACTAAAATGGCATAAAATATATACGTACATTGTAGTAATTACAATTTAATTGAAGGTTGAATTATGCTATTGTATTATCCATTATACGGTACTGCTATCAATTTTAACCTTCAATGATCACATGGAACCATTAGACTTGTTTATATACATTTTGCCAANTTTGGGAAAATGAACCAAGATAATGGAAAATAGGGGTAAAATCTAAGATAATGGAAATGCGTAGGTGGAAAACTTTCGCCAAAATGAACTAAGATAATGGAAAATAGGCTCAAATTACTAAGATAAAGGTACACAAGATAAAGGTACATCTGGTGTATCCGATGATCAAAACCATAGTTTCAATATTAATAGATGAACTATTTACTAATTTTTCTATACAACGAAATCTTTATTTTTGATTTAAAAGCCTGTGAAGGTGGTGGGAAAGCTTGTTAAGGAGGCCGAAATCAAAAACGCGTAGGTTAGCCATACGCCTTTAAACTGTTAATATTCTACCTCCTAGATTTCTCTGTTTATTTGAGGAGTTACATGTTATGTTATGTTATGATGCCATAAGTTCATGTTATGTTATGACGCCTCAAGTTCATTTGACCAAAAGGCTTGATACTAAAAGGCTGATTACTAAAAGTTCACGTAACGGCTTGATAATACAAGTAAAACTAAAGTTTACTAAAATGGCATAAAATATATACGTACATTGTAGTAATTACAATTTAATTGAAGGTTGAATTATGCTATTGTATCATCCATTATACGGTACTGCTATCAATTTTAACCTTCAATGATCACATGGAACCATTAGACTTGTTTATATACATTTTGCCAAAGTAACAAAAAAAGACGCACACGGGAAAAAGTAACAATAAAATTAGGTACAAAAAAATGTGTGATTGACAGCGGCACGAGCCTATTGATTTGTATAGCGCGTGTTGCATTGTCTTTTTAACCCGCAACTTCTTCCCTGAGAGAATTTTTTCGCACGCAGCGTATAATTGTCCCGTATGATCGATTGCGGGGCCATCACCCCCAAATACATTTTTTATATTTTTTTTTTTGGTATTTGAAAGGGTGTCTTTTTGAATTGATAGTCGGCAAAATTCCATTCGTCGCGTAAGTGAAAGTCAAATATTGGGAGGTACCACGAAGAGCAGAAAACGTAAAATGCGCGGTGCATTGGAACTACGGTGTTATTTATGAATTCCGAAGTTCAGTCTTGGTGCCTCGTTGGCGGCTTATTAAAGGTACAATTTGGGCAATCAATCAAAAACATAAAATAAAAAGTTGACTGAAAAAAAGCGAGGAGGGGAGAAAATATAGAACGAAATTTGCGACTGTTCGATCACTTGCATTCGATAAACAATAATCAATCAAAACTCGCGAACAATATCGCTTCTGCTGAAAATATCGGAGTTTCTAGTTTTTAAAAGGCGCCACAGACACTGTAGATATACCTTGCATTATCATGTCATGCACTACACCGACTCACACGAATTTTCGGCGTTTTTCGTATATTCTAGAATGAGATAATTGAGATTTTTCCGTAAGAGAAAAGTTTTTTAACTCATTAATAGATTTATTCTCCCGTAGAATCCCAAATTTAAAATACATAAATAAAATCGAGATATGTTTCGGCGCTAGAGAGCTACTTGACCATAATATGTATTTCAAAGTGAAAAAAATGCTCTGTAGCGGCAAAATATGTGCTCGGAAACGAACTGAAATCTCTCTTATAGGAAAAAACGGCCAAGAATTCATATGATACGATGCGTAAAGTGAACTTATAACAATTTATCATACGTTACCGACGTGTTATGTTATTATCGTTCGCCCTCAAATTAAATCGTTGGATCGCGTAAAAACTGAGAATTATTTTAAAAAATGAACCATTTACAAAAATTCACAAATAACGGTATATTGCTGAAGGTCACTCAAGATAAATACGTGTAATTTTCCATAACCTAGACAGTTCTACACGCTCAATTACATTGTAATTTCTGGTTTTTAAATGCGGAATAACTCTCTGGAAAAAGATACAATTAATAAATTTTAATACGGGAGACTAAACGTGTGATAAATCATATTTGACCATGCAAGTTTAAATTAACCTAACTTTAAGTTAACCTAATAGGTTAAGGTCACCTTTGGCTCGCCAAAGGCTATCCTCGCATTTATCTCCCCATTACCCGTCTTACATAAGTTATGTAACATGTTTCAAAAGTTATGTAAGTCATACGGTAAATTTAAAACAATAGGCAATACAAAAACAGTAAAAGGTCACTAAAAATGTATATTAGAAACACTATATTAATGTTGTAACGTCATGAAATTCGTGAATACTCTAAGTTCTTCGTACAAGCCTCCGTTTCTGACGTTTTTTTTAATAATCAATACCTTTTTACAATTACGAATTAATTAAGCCGAGCAATTTAGCAACTAGTCAAATTTGAAATTTTTGTGCTTTAATTTTTTCTTTTACGTTTTTCGAACGTTTGCATATTTGCGGACGGGGTAATATTCACTTTGTCGCGCGTGCGACGATCTTCAAGGTGGCTTTTTCGCGATTTTTTAAGTTTTTTTTTCTCACGCGGAAGGCAGATTCGTTCGAAGAAAATGAGCCAAAAAAAGTGCTCGACCGAGACGTCAAACCAATTGCTAATTATCGGTACTTAAAATGGAATTCCGTGTTCAAGATCATTTCTAACTTGTTGACAAGTTTCTGAGATTATTCATAAAAGTGATTTTAACAAAAATATTTCTGATATTTAGAGCTCATTGAGTTGATGTCAATAAAGATTATAATGTTCTAAGAATGTTTATAAGCCTCGCGAAAAGTGTCAGACTGGTGTCGCGAAAATTGTCAGACTTGTTTCGCGAAAAGTATCAGACTCGCGAAAAATGTCAGACTCGCGAAAAGTGTCAGACTCGAGAAAAGTGTCAGACTCGCGAAAAATGTCAGACTTGTGTAACCCATATCGTAACACTTTAACATGCCAAAAAGTTTTACGATATGGTTTATAATTCATAGTAAGGGGCCTTCAATATGGTACTTTCGGCTCATCTGGTCAAAGCCGTCCCGATATGGATTACGGAACAGTATTTCAATTCTGATTTTTCTGAAACTTTTCACATATCTGACATACGGTTCCAGCTCTCATTTTGGTTCTCAAATACCTTGGTTGATAAAACTAGCGCTTCGTTGGCTTGAAAGTGGCCATTTTACGGGTTTGGATTCTGGATCAAATGGTAAACTAACTCGACCCAAGACCGCCCACTTTAAGCATATAAAGTGATCAATGAAATTCTTTCAAGGGAAACATGAAAATTTGATCACACGTGTTAAGCTTGACAAATCATTGTCTTCAATTGTGCGCCCGATTCTTATACATTTTTTTCGTTTATAATTACACCGCTTAATCGAGTGCCAGGTCGCGTGTCAATGTCACAATATTTATAACAGAGCAAGAGACCGAAAAATACAAAAAAAATCATTCATTAGTTCCGCTTGTTTTCTGATCGTCCCGGCTCATTCTGGGTCAAATTGCGCCAGTCTGATGGCGCGTTATTTTACGTGATGAATTGTTGTTTATTTTACATGTTCGAACTTGATTGATCAGACCTCCCGTATTAAGCAACGATGATAGCCGATATCCAAAATGGCCCCGTTTTTAAGCACGCCTACGCTTTATACGGAATTGCGTGGGTAGGTTAAAAAAAGAAAAGAAAATTCGATTAAGTAAATTATGACATAAAATGTATGATATAACCATTCGAATGGGTTTTATAAAATTTTGGATTTGATGAACTAATTGGTATGCAAAATTGGTATAAAAAACGAACACATATATACCCACTTTACGCATATGTAGAGTGAGAAAACCCCTATCAGCTACTTAGAACATCATTTAAAATATTATAAAGGTCTGCAAGCTCGTTGAAATTTTTATGAGATACATACCGTATGTAACATCTTATATCTTATCAGAATTAAGAAGTTTTTACGCAAATAATTGTAGAAAACGGTCTACTAAAAACAAATTGTACCAGACAGAGAATTTTTAAACTTAGGTTTCTTATTTCAGACTTATTTTTACTGACATAACTGAATAATTTACACCGAAGTGATTCTAGATGAGCGTTTTTTAGCCAATTTTTTTTCCTTCACTACGACGTACGATATGATGCCTGACCACAATACCAAAGTCGCTAAACCACACACAGTCATACGACAGCTTCCTTACACGAGTTTTTGTGACCAGAGTGAGAGAGGGTGACAAGCCAAAAAACCGAAATGGAACAAATTTTAATATTTGACCCGTTCGACCAAGCCAACTATAATTTTTATTTTTAGCTGACAGTAATTTTCTTTAATCTTAAGTAACTTATTTTTAATATGTCCTTGCTGCCAAATCGTTACGCCTCAAATCGTAACGAAATGATGTGATGACGCCAAATCGTTACGATTTCTTGAACCACAAATCGTAACGATTTGGGAGCAGGGACTGTAATTTGCTCATTAAATGAGAGGAATCAATTATCATACTAACTTATTTCCATATAACGTCCGTGGCAAATGAAAGCGGGACAAAATGAGTAAAAATGGCCGTGTTTGAACCGCTTTCACATAAAACGGGCGTTAAAAGCCTCCCATCCCGCTTAACTGGGATATTTTCTGAGTTCACCATAAAATGCTCAATATTGAACTTTGCACCACAAAATATGAAAAAAAAATCCACCGCCAAGTTATTTTGGGTGAAGATGATAAGCGCAGACGACGAAAAAAGAACCCAGAACTCTCAAACTTGCAAGAAAAAAAGCCATTAATCATTAAAACTGTGATAGGAAAAGGTTTCAAGTTTTTATCACAGTGCACACTAGCTAGGACGAGCAACAAAAAAAAAAGCTCGCAAGAAGCCACAATAGATTATTTATTTACAAAAATAAGGACAAGGAAAAAAATGGAGCAAATTGGAATCTTTGTTAATTATCAATACACTTAGAGGCGACGAGAAAGGTTGAAAAAGGGCAATTATTATTTAATTGATTCCCTGCACGCCAAGGACATGGGAACAATTAGAGGCACCGAATGAGCAACTTTGGAGACTCAAGTGGAATGCTCAAACAACACCGGAACACAACAACAACAACGCTCACTGTCCAACACGTAGTTCAAGTTTGAGCAGCTGCAAAGTTAGCCACGCCCGGATGTTCAGAGTTTGCATTCAAATACAGTAAAATCTTCATTATGATTAAATATCATGTAAATTGTCCCATACTCATGCCGTGTATTACTACTGGTGTGGGTAACGAGTTTGTCACCGAGCTGAACGGGTATTCGACGAGTATATTGAGTTATGCGACTCGTCAATATGCAACAGGTCCCGTTGTTCAGCTCGGTGACAAACTTGTGACCCACACCAGTACAGCCTCCATTTTTGTCATTTTTATTTTCAAATTTTCGTACAATTAGATTATGAATATTTTAAACTACAAGTAAGTCAACTTTCGCCTGGAGTCCAGCCTTGGAAAGCTTTCATTCTTACATATTTTTTGATATTAAACCGCCCTACAGTTTTATGCAGAGGGCCATCGAAGCATATGAGCGTCCCTTTGATCATCAAAATCAAATCAAAAATATATATAAAAAAATGGCTAATTATTCCCCTGAATTTTATCTCTCAGCTTTATGCGGCGTACCGTTTTGATCTCAGTGACAAAGTGCATGATCATGATATCGCATGAATTAAACACAAGCAGAGTAAAAAAAAAACGAAGATGAAACCATTCGTTTTTTAGTAAAAACTGGTGGTGAAAGTGGTGCAGATTTTCAAGTGGTGTTGACTGGAATTGGGGTGGCGGTATGATCAAAGAGTCAGGCTCATACACTTGCGTATTCCATTCTCTCTCCCCTCTCAACACAATATGCAGCAAAAAACGAAAAATATCCCACGCTCGAAGAAAAAAGAATAAAAGTAAAAAAAACTGTGTTAAGCGAAAATTATCTCATTCTTCTGACAGTATTAGAATTTCTGGGCTGTGCTGAACTGGCCTGTCAAACTGGAAAATCGAAATGAGCTGTGCTGAGCTGGCCTATCGAGCCGAAAAAAAAAATATTGAGCTGTCCTGTGCTGGCCTCTCGAGGCCAAGAAAAAATATGAGCTGTCCTGTCGAACTGCCCAGCCAGCTGTCGAGCTGGGAAGGCCAGCTGGCTGTTGCCGAGCCCTGATTAGAAATACAGTTCATGAAGAAATTATATGGGGATGTTGGAAAAAACTTTCGAGAGTCTACAAAATCTCATAAAAAGGACGCCGTATTTTATCCACTAGAGGATGATTTTGTAACAAACATATAGTTTTCTAGAGTAGTTGTATTGGATTTTGACGAAAAAGAGACCCGAGACTCGGTGGAAAAATAATTGGGAAGGCCGCCTGCGTATATCGACTAACTTTGTATATATCAAATCATTGAATGCGTAGAAAATATTTTGAAAGTTGATAAATTTTCTTTTGTCGGACTTTTTTTAAAAATTTATAATGAAAGTGTGAAAAATACTATGACATTTAAATTAAACGACTAGTTCCTCTGTTAAAATTAAAATGTCACCTGAAGAATAATTGTAGGGAAATCATTCCCTATTTAATTTATCATTTTTATCACATAAATGTCAAAATATAGACTTACCATATGACTAGATAAAAATATGCGAAAGCAGGTGGTACAATAAAAAAAGGACTACAGGGGGTGCACCCTACAAGCGACACGTATTACGGTCTGGAAAGATTTTAATGCTGGAGACTGATAAACCCCAATTGGCACCAAAAGTTGGTGACTAAAACAAAAAGTGTGAATTCGTCCTTAACAGACTCATTAGTTTTCAGACGCAATCTTTAAGTTGTTTTTGAATTCATAGTTTTAAAAAAACGGGACAACAATTCAACAAAACATATGTAATCGTTACACAGTCCCGACCTTCTTGATGTGCATATTTCCGAAAAAACGTGCACATCCAGACAGTCGTGCACATCAAGAGGGTGCACATCGAGCAGATCGGGTCAAAAAATTTTTAACTGGGCTAAAACAAGAATAAAAAGATATACATTACCAAGCAAAAAAAAAAAAAAAAATTAAAAGGAAAAATTATTTCACTTGATTTGACGTCACATTCCGCTGAGGACATAAATTGTAATAATCAGAATGGCAAAAGTGCAAATTTAGAAAAAAAGAAATGCAAATTAATACCCTCTTACTTTCTTTTTCTTGTTTTGTCATTTTCTTTTTTTTTCTTACAAAATTAATACAAAAATAAACACGTCATGTTAATTTTTTCCTTTCTGTACGAAAAAAGGGCAAGAAATGCAAATAAACATATAAGTAAACACAGGAATACACTTTTTGTTCGCGTTATTTTTTTTTTAATTCGACACGATTTAATGAACTGTTGATTTCTTAAGAGGGATCTGACGAGCTTAGTCAATTACACCAAGTTCCGGAGGTCCTTTATTAGCGCCAAACATGACAAAACTTATAAAAAAACACTAAAACAATACATAATAGTATGTTTTTTTAATATATTGTCAGCCAAAAATAGTTTAAATGAAATTGTTTCATATAGTCAGGGGTTTCTCGATGTGCATTTTCGAGTTATGCACATCAAGAGAGGCATGCACAGCAAGAGAGCGCACATCGCAAGACCCTTGACTATACTTTAAAAACAATTGATATAAGTATTTTTGACTCAACCCTAACCTACATAACTATAAGTTCTGAAACATATTAAAATACAAAAAAATTTCTGATTTATTTTTTTCCTAATTTATATCCATTTTCAGGGGTTTTTTCGAGGAAAATTAATAATAAACTTAAATTAAACATAATTTTTAATAAATGTTCTGTGCTTTTTTCGAAAACATTAATGAATAAATAAAATAAACTCTTACCTGAACACCGTAGTTGAGCGGATACGTTGGTATTTGATGAGCTCCGTAGTTAACAGATTGCTAATAAAGGGTTCAACAATTTTACGCCTCTCTTTTTTTTATTGTGCAAACTTTTGTGTTGTTTTTTTTTAACTCTCTTTAATTCACTTTTATTTTGTTCTCGCCAGATGAAAAATAATAAAAAGAAGAAAAAAAAATAAATGTTTTTTTGAGTTGTTATCCGTGTCTTAGTCGCTAGAAACAGTGGTGATTTAGGGGTGTAAAGGAGAAAACATAGAACACAGATTCCGAAATGGTGTTTTTGCTTCTCTTGCGCACACGGGGGCGCATGATGGCGCACCTGAGCGTGCCAAACTCTCACTCGTTTCATTTCTCTCGTTTTTTTTTTCGCTCTCGCTCTTTTTTTGCTCTGGTGCAGCCACCCTAGTGACACAAGAATTCTGTTTTTTTTTGCTGTTCGTTCATTATGAATTAGCGACATGAATGGACTCGTGAATGAAAACGGCAGTAGCGAAAAAAAAAGTTTTTTTTAACCGGTCGGCCTGTTTGTAAAACATGGAATAAAATACATTAAACATGGTCCCAAACTGACAAAACAACAAGCGAAACACTTTTGGTCAAAGTCATAATTTTTTTTTTTGGCCTGGCATAATTTCAGGCCTATATTGCAGTCTCGCATAAACTACTGCATATTGAGTTGGCGAACACGAGTTAATCACGTCAAGGAAAGACAAATTTTTCAAGAAAAAAGCAACAAAAAGACTAAAAAAGATATAATAAGTAATTGTTGTAAAGTTATTATGTAAGATTGCCCGCAAGAATAAAATCGCAACATGTGGGTATTAAGTAGGGGCCATTTTTCAGACAAAGGGCGGCGGCATCTGGCCGAAAAAGTGGGCCCTTGGAGTTTACACTCACTTTCATAAATACGAAGGTGCTGATAAAGAAAAGAACAAAAAAGTGGTTTGAACAAAATACATGTCGAAATTTACACGAACGCATGTTTTAGCAATAAAAAGACCGGAAGAAAATTTTGCCCGCCAGTTTGTAGCCAGTTTGCATAAATATTCAAAAAATGATTGATTTCTTGTCAGTACTATTACAGTCCTTAACACATAGATAGGACGCTTCCAGTAATGAACATTTATCCTAAACGTAATTTTATTTGAAGGTGTCCTGAAAATATCCAAAAGTATACACTTGAAGATAGTTTACCCCAGAAATGTCAATATTGATTTCAAGAAAAGATTTTAAAAGCGTGAGGACTTTTTTGTCGAAATTTTATAATTGATTCCTTTTTCCCTAATTATAAGTGAATAATAGTGATCTCCCTCGTCACGGCAGTCGTCCGATATTACATATTTATAACATTTACTAATTATATGCCACCGAAACGTGTGAATGTGTTAGTATTTAAATAAAAAAGTAAATTTGAATTTTCGCAGCCTTCGTAAAAATTCCAACTTAACTCCTGAATGATACAGTAGTAGTATTGCATTATGATCGGCCTCAGAGATCGGCACTCGGGTTACCCGACTCTGGTTAAACTCGGGTATTACCCGTACCCGACTCATTTTTGCTCGGGTATTACC
Organism: Oikopleura albicans; assembly: GCA_004367875.1. Classification (NCBI taxonomy): domain Eukaryota; kingdom Metazoa; phylum Chordata; class Appendicularia; order Copelata; family Oikopleuridae; genus Oikopleura; species Oikopleura albicans. The sequence goes on from SCLG01000031.1 coordinate 513,487, forward strand.
CGATTTTTTTACCCGAATTTTATCCGTGCTCGGGTATTACCCGACCTCGTTTTTGGACTCGGGTATTACCCGACTTTTTTACCCGCGGATAAACACTCGGGTCGGGTAAGATAAAAAATCAAATGTGCCGATCTCTGATCGGCCTGAAAACAATCCTAGTATGTTCCAGGTTTTATCAGTCCATATTTTAGATGGCTAGTTTAAGTGGCTTTTAGCGAATGTAATGTTACTTTAAGTGCGTATAGGTCACTTAAACGCGTTTAGTGTTAATGAAATTATGATAGTCGTATTTGGCACAGAAGTGTTATTTTACCCACCAAAAGTGATACTAAAATCACTTAGTGTTTTTTTTTGAGCGAATAGTGTTATTTTAATATGGTTGTTTCAATTATTGTAACGTCAAACGTTCTCGGTTAAAACCAGAAAATAATTGTTATAAAATAGTGTTTAAGATTCAAATTATTGTTTTAAAGATAAAAGTGAAACTATTTTGTAATAGGCTGTCCTTGGGGTGGTAAAAAAGATGGGTAATATTAGCATCGTAATTACATTCCAAACAAGCATCTAAGCATGATGTAGACGTTGATGATACTTTGCCGAATTGTGTATAACATAAGTCTTATATGTAAAACAAGTTAATTTTCAATGTCGTAAACATTGCTGCGGCCCCCACGCAATACATATAGGCCAAATATTATATACAAACACATGTTTGGTTCAATTAGATCATACTCCATGTTCAAACCACGGCCGATCCACCTACGCGAAAACTTCACAAGTTTAACCGTCACGTACCGAAGTGGACGCATTATGCCACCACTTTCGCAGATGGTCAATAATTGACGGAAAAGAGCCCGCAAAGCGGGTTTTTTTTGCAACAATTTTGAATTATGTTATTTTTATTTTAGTTTTGAAAAATTCTTTGATTTATCTTTCGCGAAAGTAGTGAATTGCCTCATATAATACACAAATATTCGAACAAATAATGGTTTTATTGAAGCAAAAATCCTTGAAATATGTGAATTCAGTATTTTTATTCAAATCGTTACGAAAACTGCATATTGTTAAGTTTTAGGCACTAATCGTTTTTAGTTCCTTATCATACATGATCCGAGGATGTATCCATTAGTTTTTAAGAAAGTGTCAATTCTGTTCAATAAATTCTCGACTAGTAAAAAGTACCCATTTCCAAATTTTCTACCGAAAATTTCAAAAAGGATCACGCATCACAATAGAAAAAGCCGACGTCATACATATATATTTATATATTTTTATATATAAAATGTGTATTATATACGATTTATACATCGAAGTATTTATTTCGACATCAAAGCAAGAGTCCTATGTTTTCCATGTTTAGTCCATAGATTTTTTACGAAAATCATGTAAGCATAAAGAGACAGAGGCATCATAAAATAATTAGTTTTTTAACCAGCGTTATTTTAACGATAATATTTTATCCATCTTAAGTACTTCATATCAGACTTCATCGTTATAATAATGATATTAAGGATGCGTCATGTCCAAAATTTTTGGTATGGCGCATCCCTAAGGGTTATAAAAGTTTTTTTATTTTAATTAGGCGCCTTATTCGTTTTTTGTCAGAAAAATCAGAAAAATATGTATGTAACCTTTTTGTAAATAACTAATTGTTACCGTAATTTCCGAGAAATTTAGTAGTTTCCGATGACAATTTTTTTTTGAGAAAATATGGTATTTCCCATTCTTAAAATTATGTATGCTTCCACACCGAAAACACTTTTTTTCATATCAATGTTGATAGGTTCTACCGTGTGTTTTCCCATTAACTGTCGCGATGATGTCAAAAACCGAAAAAACACTTTCCAACTTCCTCATACGACAGCAATGCAATCAAGACACACGGTATACACATACCAAAATGTATTTTGAACGTTTTTTTGTTAATTTTTATCTTTTTCGTTTGTAATATTCCAAATTTTACAGAAAATTGAGCACATTATATGGTACTTACATAGAACATTAATTTCGTTAATCTTCACAACATATCCTGTTTGAACCTTACAAGGTGAGATTGTTTAACCTAAACACACACTGGACTCTGACATTATAACTAATTTCATGTTCCTTTAACACGGAAAAAGCGAGAACAGTTAACTTTCAACAAAAAAAACAAATCTAATTTTTATCCCTAATTTCATAGAATTATACCATCCAACAACATACACAATTAAAAAAAATTCTTTGTAGAAATTTCATTATGCGATTTTGGTTGATAACATAGAATTATAATTTATATAGCAAATTGGTTAAGGAATTTGTTGCACGGGTTAGGAGTTTTTTTTTCGATTTTCTTTTACTTTTTCGTGTTTATACTCAGCGCTGTAGATGAATTTACGCCGTTTTTTCATCTCGTATTTTCTAGATAGCATTATTCGAGTTTTTGAAGTGCGAAAAAAACTCGAGTTTGGCCATCTAGAAAATACGAAAGAAAAAACGGCGGAAATTCATGTAAAATACTGAGTAGCCTTCCTGTATTGTCACAAAATGGATGAACAGATACTTCAACGGATATTCTAGAAAAAAAGACATATCGGAAAAAAAACGTCAAAAAATGTTGAACCCATAACGTAAGGCTCATGTTGAGCTCACCATCTGCAATGCGTTATCTTCAAATTTGATCTTGAAAAATGCGTATTAACTTGTTTTTTTCTCTCCTCCAATTTTTTTTTTGTGTTGATTGCTTTTTTCTCTCTTGTCTCTTGTAATAATTGTTTATTAATCTATTGCTCGTGTTCTCTTTAAGTCTTCGTGTGCGTGTAACTTTTGATGTTATTTCTGTTGTTCTTACAACTCTATATATATTGAAGGCACAAAATCGTCCGACAACGTCCAAAAATACAAGAAAAAAGTGATGATTTAGTTGTTGCGGTGTTGCTTGCACGGCGGGTGCTTGTCAACTTGTTGATGTTCTTATTAGGCGATTGAAAAAAAAAAAAATTTTGCGATGTTCGAACAGAGATAGAGAGGTAGAGAGAGGCAAGGAGCGGAGCAGATAGAGCAGGCAAAAATAGAAAAAAAACGAGGGGGAACCTCTAGGGCCCTGGTAGAGACGCGCGGCACAGCGAGCAGAGGGCCCCAGCGAGCAGTAGCCGAGGGACACCGAGAAATACACACACACACACACACGGCAAAGCAAGAAAAAAAGGGACGGCGAAAAAGAAAAACGAGAAAGCAAAAAAAGGCTGTAACCAAAGCAGGTTGCAGCCAGCTCCACCACACCGACCCTGGCTCTCTAGTGCTTGCCTAGCATTATACTCACTTACAAATTAATGTCTTTTTTCTTATTTACTTGTGCAAGACTTTAATGCTGTTATACTTGATACTAGTACAAGATATATATAAGTTATATAATATAACTTTTGCGGATTTTCATGTAAATTACAGAATTAACGGAGCTTTTTAATGCCCTTTAAACCAGGCTTTCGGTACCTGGTAATTTTTGTATAATAATTTGTAGTCACACATCCATTGAGCAACATAAGCATTTAACATTTATTTTTTTACCGATACGTTTTAGATTTCCTATGTTTCGTTGGTTCTCGCGCTGATTTTTTTATGTCGAATGTGAATCCTTGTGCACCCTTATCCTATCAAAAATACTAAGTGGTTATTAAAGGATGACTTTAGTTTCAGGAAAATTTGAGATATGAAATATTTTTTAGCCATTTCACGCAAAAACTGAGTCACTGGAGCTCTGGAAATAATTTTTTGAACGTTCACCGGCCGCGTGTGGAAAAAATCTCCCATACCCCACGCCCTCAAAGGTCCGGAGAATAATCTTGGCGCTTGAGAAGAAAACGGTTCAAACGCTTTGAACCCTTATTATAAGTTATAGCGATAAATTCCTATGATCTCGTGTAGATTTCGTGTTGATTATTCATACTTGAACTAGGACATACTTTTCAATGTCACCGGTAATTAACGTCTCATATACACTAATTAGTCCGTTCTTGTTACCTTTCTAAGTAATAATCCTAATTATGGATTTGTTCGCAGTTCATTAAAAAAAACTAATCAAACACAGAGTGTGATCCTAGCTTAACGAACGTACGTTTAACTCTCGTAAATCAGCATATCAAGATAGATAATTGTTTGACTCTTTGCCTCGCTTTTGGTTCGTGGCTCCGTTGGGTCGCTATTTTTATAACCCCGTGGCTCGGCGTGGACCGGCTCGAGTCCACTCATAATTTGTCACCGTAAAAAGTTTCGTTGGCTCGGCTCGGCGATTTTTTTTGCTCTGAACTAGTGATTTGTGCCGAGCCCTTACATTGTAAGCTAAAATGGATTCCAAGAATGGAATTGTCACTCTCTCAAAATATCGCAGTGATTTTCAAAGGCGAAACAAAAAATAATGTTACCACTTTTTGGTAACGTTGCTTGACAGCGCGTCTGAGGTTTATGGGGCCTGTCATTGGTCTTTTTTGAGCCCGCTCGGCCAATCACCGAAAGGTAATTTCCTTCTTTTGAAATATTTTCGTATTACAGTCCTCCCCTTAAAACGTTGTAATTTAGTTTGTAATCCGAACTTTGGGGACCCAAAGAGCAGTGCGATACCGGCGAATTTCGAAACTCACTCTATATCTAATACAAATTAATTTTATACTTTGGTTAATCACAGGTAAAATACGTTTTTATCAATGATTTTTAGAGACTATCTTTAATTAGAGTTAAAAACTGGCTTTAGCACTTAGTTAAATTTCACTTTTGTTCCAGATACAGTGCTTTCCTGATAAGGGTAGTAGATAAATTATAGTAATACAATTGTGCTTGATAACGGCGTATTACATAACGGCGTTGGACCATAGATAACGTTTGTATCACTTGTATTATTTCATAATTCCTTTTTACTTTTCGCAAAAAATTATATGTTTATCAGCGTCTCATACCTATAAAAGTAACATGTGATATAAAGTAACATGTTTTTACGCATGGTCGGGCGATTCCAACTGTTTGTGAGGTTAAAAATTTCTAATACCCTAGTATATGACAAGAAGGCATAAAAGATACGCAAAAAGGTCGATTCCACGGGAAAAATGGGTGAAGGGTACTTTCGCGACCATTTGTGGTCGCGAAAAAAACCCGTTTATGAGTACTTTCGCGACCATACCATTTGGTCGCCAATCGTTGTTTAAAATATGGTTTCGCGACCAAATGGTGTGGTCGCGAAAGTACTCATAAACGGGGGTTTTGCGCGACCATAAATGGTCGCGAAACTACCCCACTCCGAAAAATGTTAAGTTTTATATGCTTTTTCCAGGAAAACCATTACACTTGTGATACAATATCGCCCAGTTACTGATATAATCCCGTGTTATATATTTAAAAAGTGTTTTGATTTGAGCAAAGACAGAAGAATCAATGTCAGGCAGCTATGGGGGTGGATGAAAGTGAAGATGGCCCTTTGTTTTGCACAAAATGCGACACATGTAATGCCTTGTCAAAACGCACCAGCCCGTTGCTTTAATAATACATCCAAAATCAATAGATAAACGCAAGGGCAAAATCCTGATAAAATTCGCTGGAAAAATCCTTTTCAGAACATTAGAAAGATCAAGTATATTTTTTTTTGTTTAAAATCATAAATATTTCCACATAGCCTGACTCCAATAGGGCTAAAAAATTTTGTATTTGTAGGCTATCAAACTTTACATCTTATTATACATATTTGAAAATTATAGACATACGACAATGACACGTTTTGGATTTTTTAGCGCCAGAAAATTTAAAAAAAAGTGGACACGTTTGAGCGCCAGAGTATTTTATAGGCCCGAAAAGACGAAAACCGATAGCACGACTTAAAATTTATCGTTTATGTTCTAGTATGTATTAACGTAAGCCTAGCCACGCAATGTTTAGTTATCTTAACTAAAACCTACAACATTTTCAAGAATCGTTGAGATTTTGGAAATGATCAATTAAATAAGGACCAGCAGTCAAATAAATGTATTAGCCAATGATATGAAACATGACCAATTTTATTGAAAGAACACATTCTAGACATTTCTACTGTTTGTCGTTCGTGAAATTGCAGGGTTAGGAAGTTTAATTATTTTCCCATTTTAAGAGTTTGTCAATATATTTTCGGTTTTACTCAAGTTCAACGCGCTCTAGGCGATCAATGTCAGTAATGATGAGAACCAAAATAGTATCATGTTAAAGAAGATGCTTTTTTAGCATAGGAAAACAGAGAAAATAATGTAATCGTTGTGATAAAATGCATTTTACAGCGTTTTCCCCGTTGGTAAAGTTTGGTAAACGCACGACTGACCGTCAGTCACTAACCAGTCATTAAATGAAATCTATTAACCTTAATTATACAGGGAAAACAACAGTCAGTCCGCTAACTCCCAGGGGGAAGTGCATGTAAATACACACGCAACTTGTTTTCTTCGTCGATTTAAGGCATTTGGAGGCCCCGTAGGGCAAAACGGGTTCTGGTGGCCCCCTCAACTTTTCGATAAAATTCGATTGACGGTGTTTTTTGCGTAGGTTGGATGTTTCAAACAGCTCTCTAGGGGGCCCTGGTGGCCCAAATCAATTTCTGAATAATCAGATCGACGTAGTTTGACGAGCTCTACAACTTGGCTTTACCAGTTTTTTTCAATTATTTCGAATTATTTTGAATTTTTGAAGTGCGTGTTTATTTANGTTTATTTACACGCATTTTCCCCCTACGGGTTCCCAAAAACTCCTTCCCCTTGAGAGTTAGCTAACATTGATTCGCTCCCTAACTAGTCATTACTTTATTAAGTAATTTTTATACCGAAAGACGGTATTAAAGAAAACTACGTTTAAAAACGGGAAAATTAGGAGGACTCTTTGTAAAAAAATGTGCCGTTTATTTCTTTTTTCCCAGTTTACGCATTTAAAAACGAAAACTAGCCAAAAAAGACAGAAAAAGAATTGAACAATTAAGTTTTTTTGCTTGGTGGAGTACGAGCGAAGGGGTGGAGGAATTAATATGCATAAACAGAAGAACGTAATGGACAAAGCTCGTCGCGTACTTGGTGCATACTTTGCATCGGTTAAAACTCTCTATCTCACCGCATAGAACGAAAAAATGGAAAAATACTACTAGATGTACAAATATTTAATTGACCTAAAAACATCGAACAGATAAGGTTTTGATGAGTTGTCAATTGTATTTTAACATAAACTATAATTATGTTATAAAAATTCTCGATTCAACGCTGATTGGATGGATAAAAAAGAATATGACAACGCCCACAATCATATTCTCATAACATTTTACTGTCTAGTACAGTTCTCCGAAGTGTGGGCGTGATGCGTAGAAATTCGAGCGTAGAAATTCAGCCAATCATCATTGAATCGAGAATTTTTGCTCGTTTTTCAAAAAACTCAGACTGTATAGTTGGAAAATTACAATAAAAACAACAAAAGTGCAACCATTTACTGTATATTAAGTAGAATCTTCCTAAAACACATTTGTCTATAATAATGATAATAGTTTCTCTGAAAACCCGGGTGCCTTACTACATATACATGTATGATCAAAACATACACTTCCTTCTACGGAGCGCGGCGGTTCGGAAGCGAATTCAAATTGAATTATGCGTAGCCTCTATTGGCCCGTACGTCTTCCGCCTACGCAAAACGTGACCAACCCGTCACGCGTAGCTTGGAATGATGAATATCCCTAGAAAATACGAGAATTAGGGATCTGAATAAAAACCTAGAATACATAATTTTGACCGTATATCGTATTGTCTAAAACTTCTGACGGCACTGGCAAAACATTTGGCGTATTGTGCATTATTTTCTGTGAATTTTGGACCCGACTACTCTGTAGTGTGTAGGCGAAGACACACAGGAATAGTCATACTAAGCCTTGTGGTATGGATTTGCTTTTTTGGTAAAAGTTTTAAAAGTAAAAAAATCTAATAAACCGGGTGCGCACTTATCAGGCAGGTTTCGCGGCAAAAAAACCTGTCTGATACCCGCGTGGGGTGCCAGACAACTGCACAGAGCGTAGATGGAATAGAGGCAAAAGATGCAAAAAAGGTGCCTGATAACATCACGAGCGGGGAATTTCGTAGGGAAATCTCGTACGGTGCCTGATAACTGCGGGCCAAATTGCCCTATAACTGCGCACCTGGTTTTTTGACAAGACGGTATAATGGATACGCAGAAAAGTCGATCTTCGAATCTATTTGTCAAATTATAACAGTATATATTACACTGTATAGGGTAATTTGTTCATAATCGGAGTTAGGGCTGTATTAGAGTATTTTTTAATTATCAACAAAGAGGGATGTATGGATTTGAGTAGTCGAGTTAGGGAGTTGAGTTGCGCTCACTAGTGACACCACACACATTTTTCTGCTTTGTGCTTTTTCTTGTGTTCTTTTCAAGCCCGTGTTTCTAGCTAGTCGACTCAGCCAATCAGCGTCGAGCTTTCCTCAAGCCCTGTGTTATTGAGTAAAACGCTTCTACGACATTTTTTGTTAATGCTACGACATTTCCTAAGTCCTTTTTTAATGCGACTTTTGGTTTTGCATTTTCATGTATTACTAAAAACATGGACTTTTTTTTTGCTTTCGCCGCGGTTTAAAAAATTAAATATTTTTTCTCTTTTTTCAATTAAAATAAACGGAATAATGATTAATAAACACTATATTTGAAAAAAAAATGTGTATCTTTCAAATCTGACTAGTTATAATTGGTGTCAGAGTGTATTCGCGGAAAATTTCATTCAATAGTTTTTTTTATGCTAGTACAAATTGTATAAACTTGTCGAACACGATTTTGCGTTTTTGTTACTTTTTTTTTGCGCTGCCAATGCTGCAGTGTGGAAATAAATGAATTTAATTCATTTTCATGTTCAATAAACATTAACATAAAAAATTACAACATCTATTGATGTTAAGTCTGCCGAATTAGCAACTTGGCACAGTTTTTCGCCTGGGAGTTAATATAAAGATAAGACTAGAAATTTGTACAAGTTGCTGAAAAAACTGATATATCTTCTTTGCGTCGTTGGCAAAAATGAATTTCTAGAAAAAAATTACCTAAAATTGTATTTTGATTAAATTGGTTCTATCGGCTCAAAATAATTTAAGGGTCGTTTTTGTGAGAAAAATGCATAATAGGCACCAGCGACGCGGAAGCAGATATACGGCGTTATTTGACCCAAAAATTTCCTTTATTTAAACAATTGTTTTTTTTCTAAAATGAAGTAGGTTTAAGTAAGAGCCATAACTTATGGCCCATAACCACGAATTTTCTTCGAAAAAAGTAATTTGGCCATTCGACGCAATTTTAAAGTGGATTGTAGTTGGCTAATCTAGTTTTGCCTCAAGTTCACCCTGTCACGTGATAAATTTCATAAGGCCTCTAATTGGGCCTCTATAGCACACGGTCAAAGCTAAGTCCATAGAATTGAAAGTTTTGGCGTAACTGGAGTCAGAGTTTGCAAATTTGAAACTATACTTTAAATTTTGAGACAAATTTGATTATACAAAAATTGAATTGGTCAAAAAATGTGCAATAGTCAGAAAATATAAAGCCCGACAGTCTAAATTTCAAGCTGGAATCCGATTCAGTGCCTTTTTCCGATTTCAAATTTCCATTTTTCCGATTTCAATTTTCATTTTCCCTTTTCAACAGCGAACATTTATTTTGTACAAGAGAAAGTGAAGGATATTTGAAACACGCGGCTACAATCTATGTATTGTTGGCAAAAAAGAACGTAAAGCCTTGGTCTACTCGTTTTGTAATTATGAAGCGAACATGACAATTATAGAGATAACATCACTTCAACAAAAAAGCGTCACTGAAGCAAGAATCAAAAGACTATCTTCAAAGGATCAATGTTTTCCCCGCAAAGCGCCACTAAACCGTAGTTTTTTTTTCATCAGTCAACTGCAACTACAAGGACATCATTGGGAAAAATGGAAATTCATAATTTGCCAGTGTCAATTCAAAAAAAAAGTGTCCGAGTTTTTACCTCAACAATAAAAATACAAATAAAGACTAGAAATGAAAGCAATCTTTTTATCGTAATACTAAAAATGCTTGTACTTGAGGTAAAATAGAATTTAGTGTTCGGTAACAAATCGACCAAACCATCCTTAAACCTATCTCCAACTGTTTTCGGGAAAAAAACAATCTGTGCGCATAACCAGAGTGCTGCTTATTTCGAATATTTTTTATATTTTGAACCCTGAGGTACAAAACCGCTCGCCAAACCTAATCGTAAAATTGATTAAATCAAATATATATATAAGGCGAAAAATTCATAAAGGTAAAAAAAAAGAATTTTATTTGGCTAATCTTGAATTGTAAAAGTTTGGTCGTCAAACAAAGCCGAATTTTTGAAAATACGAAAGTACTTTATATTTTGTTTCAATAAATACTCATTAACTAGAAATAAATACTGAACAAACTAAATTTTTTCTTGATACCGTTATAAAGTTGAAAACATTTATTTAGCTCATATCTTGACAATTCGTAGATTGACTAAAAACCATATAAATATATATGGACAGATGCTGACCCGATGAGTCATGATGGCGCCCAAAGTGGCCTATTTTTGCCCCTAAGCGAGAAAACACACGTATGGAAAAGTACCAAGCTATGAGCTTAACAAAAATTCTGCATTTCGTGTTTGTTGTCAGAGCCATTCACAATGATAAAAAATTAGGTTCCTGGGTTCCGGAAATTTATACTGCGAAGATTATAATCCGCTATGTTTTCGGAATTCGTATTAGTTGATTTTCTAATTAAGTAGTCATGTTGACCGTTGGTGATTTTAACCATTTTGTAATACACATGTATTACATATTTTTATTCGTATTAGGATTTCAACATTTGTCTTATAATTTAGGCAATTTGTATCTTACCAGGTGCTTAGATTCAAACATTTGTTAACTTCAAGAATAATGATTAAATTACTTACGTAATGTAAAGTCGTCTATAGTTCGTGTATTTGCGTTTTTGTTTATAATTACGTCGTAAATAAAGACAACATGGCTTTTTGAGCTAAGGCTGCCCACTGGTCAGTACCCACAAAAACCAGAGATGCAAAAGTTCTGTTCTAAATTTCAGAACAGAACAGAACGCTTGTTCTATTTTGTGATGGTTCTCCAACTTTCGTGTGATGGCAATAGAACATTCTGTTCTAATTGGGACCAATTTATAATTAACTCTCAGGGGGAAGGAGTGTTTGGGAACCCGTAGGGGGAAAATGCGTGTAAATAAACACGCACTTCAAAAAACCACAATAATTCGGAATAATTAAGAAAAAGTGGTGAAGCCAAGTTGTAGAGCTTGTCAAACTACGTCGATCTGACTTTTCAGAAATTCAGTTTGGCCACCAGGGCCCACTAGAGAGCTGTTTGAAATCTCCAACCCAGGCCAAAAATAACACCGTCAATCGAAGTTAAACGGGGCCTCCATATGCCTTTAAATCGACGAAAAAACCCAGTTGCGTGTCTATTTACACGCACTTCCCCCTGTGAGTTAAGTTTTTTTCGTTCCGACATTCTTCACCGTTCGAACGCGTTCTGGAGCGTTCTAGTGATGGAAAAATGCCCAGAACGGATTTTTGAACGTTTTTTTTAATTGTTCCGCGGAATTCCGAGTTTTTTTCAATTTATCTATTTTCCTTTATAAGCCATCAGATGAGTTGGAGTTTAACTAAAAGCGTTTCACATTATGTTCTCATAATTACGGTAACATATGGGTTAATTTTAACAAATGTCGAATAGCTCACAACATCTGCTCTTTGACCCGCTCAATGTCTAATGACCCAGTTTTTTTTTCTTATCTAACGGGAGAAAAAACTGGAACAAAAAAAAAAGTTCGGAAACAATGTTTTTGGAATTAGAGTGAACAAGCGACTTTATGACATAACTTCTTTTCCCCTGCTGAATCTGATAACATTCAAAATTTAATCAAATGATCGAAACAATAATTATGAAAGTTTTTTTTTCTAGATTTGTTCGTTTTCTTTTTGGTTCCTCCCCTGACCTTGAAAACATCACATAATTAAGATTGGCCAAATCATAAAAAATAGAATTATGTCGAACAATTATTTGAACATGTGTCATTGATTTATTCTCACTTTGTCCCCGCGATGACAGTTACGAGTTAAACATGTTCACTTTTAAAAAACACGGAAAAGAGGCCAACCGACAAAATTAGGCTCATAATTCGGCTTTTATTCAAACATAACATAATAATGGTTATGACCCAAATGCGACCCTCGAGCTCCATTCCTTCGGCTTGCTTCAAAATTTGATTTTTTTTTATTAATTGTATTTTTGTTAGAGACGTTATTGAGGTTGTCACTATTTGGGCTTTTTTAGGGCAATTCGACTCCAATTATTCAGTTTAGATAAAAATACGAACAATCGACCTGAAAAAGTTTCTAGAATAGGTATAAAATTTTATTTTGATAAATTCACAAAAAAAAAACAATGCGCATTGCGCAACAGGCTCAATTTGCCAACAGCTCAATTTGTCCTCACAACAGTAATATTATTTTATTTTTGAGATATTCCTTAGACTCTGAAGATTATTGTGAGATAAAAAAAGTTTTTTTTGTTTTAACTCTTTTCGACACATTTATGCAAATTTTCAGGTTATTCTGACCATTATTTTTGCCTTTTTCGTGTCCGAGCCTTTTTAGTCCGAGATTTTATTCAAGAGGTTCTTTTTTCCTTCCCCGTGGGAGTTAAATCAGTGAGCAGGGGCTTCAATTTGAGCCCCTAAACTTAACAGAATGCCCGGAACTCAACAAAATTCCCGGAACTTAACAGTCATCTTGCGTCAACTTTTCCGCCCACGCACTGTCTACTAAACTTAACAATAGTCCCGGAACTTAACAATTTCCGCCAATTTTCGACAGGATTTTTCGGACGTTTGATCCTCAAGTTTTATAATCCCGATTTTTTTCTCAATTTACAAATGTTTTTTGTGTCACTTTTCCATTTTTCGCTTTCATGATGAATGATGATATCATTCATAGCAGAAATAGTCTAAATTATTAATTTTTTTTCGGAAATTCTGACGAAATCTAGAAAAAAAGCCTATTTGCCTGGAACTGAACAGTTTTGTCTGTTTTGAAAAAAAACCTAAATTTCTTTAACTTAACAGTTTTCCTAATGCTTATCGGCATTTCCCCTACGCAAAACAAATTTTCCACGAAAAGCGCGTTCCTGCTAAAGTAACTTCCCGCAAAAGAGGCGACGCCCCTACGCACTGTCTGCTAAATTTAACAAAATGCCCGTAACTTAACAAAATTCTTGGAACTTAACACTTTTTCCCAGCGCTTTGTTAAGTTCCGTAGACAGGTGGTGTACTTCAACAAAGCTACAATATTCTGGATTTTTTATCCATTTTGGTATTCCAATAATCAAAATCTTGGTATAGCCTATTTGTAACCCTCGTAAGACGCTTGGGAGTTAATAAGTTCGTTCAAAAAATTATGTTCTTTTATCAATGCCACACGATACGATCTGATTAAATAAACTTGTGTTCAATTTGTCGTCCTACAAGTGTTAACTGTTCTTACACGGAAAATCACAGATAAAACGACATAATTTTCAAATTGTCGCGCAAATTCACGGAAACACTGGTTTTTTTAATTGAACTTCAAAATATTCTGCTGTTATAATAAGAGATTGTTACAGAGTGTTGTCAGTGATGTCGTAACGCATGTAATCCGCTGTCCGTTCACCATTTATTTTTTTTTCGCGTTTGTTCTCTTTTTTTGGCATGGGCGGCACCGGGACGGGATGAGTCTCTGGAACACCTTGCTTGGTATAGTCGAACATATTCGTCGAACATGCAATTTTACACGTTGGCTTGCTCGCCGTACGTCCCAACATTTAGCGAGAATAACNGAAAATAAACCTCTCCCACAAGCATATGCTCCAGTCAGATTTGGGCACCTGGGTGCAACTGCAATGGCAATACTTTTTATTTAATTTTTTGGCATATTTTTTGTTTTGTTTATCCAATTTGGCTGTCACGATTAATTAATTAGGACCCGATTGATTACATTTTTAGAGGGAAGGAAATTGTATTGGTTTTTGTCATTTTCGGTTGGTAGCATTGAGTGGCAAAGCGTGTTGCACGTAATTGATTGATGTAATCAGCGCGAACATGTTTTTGCCCTAGTCCGTCCTGGATATTTTTTATTTTGCATATTGTTTTTTTTTTGCGTCTCGTTCCCTTTATTTTTTTTTCGCCAACGAGGCTGGTGCGTCCTAATCGCACTGAACTACTGAAATGAAAAAAAACGCAACTCTGAGCCATATCGCTCTCCATCAAATTTGATTGATTTTTTTTTTCTGTGTCGTTTTTTTTTCTTCTTGTACAGGATTTTAGTCAATTAACCTCCTAATTAATTGAGTCATCACTTTGTGCGTTCTAAACCGAAAATTGACATTGGACGGTGGCATTAATATCTTTTTTTTTTGATTTTATGGATTGTTCAGTTTTTTTTGATATTGTAATTAATAGAATGAAATCAAGTGGCGACATTTTCCGGCAATTGATTGCAAAGAGGGCTACAAACTGGCGGGCAAAATTTGGTCCGCCAGTTCGATTCCTCCGATTACAATCTTCAACTTTGAATGATTTTACAGCTCTACAACTTGAAGAGTCTACAAGGCCCATAAGTTATGGCCTATAACTTATAGGGGAGTGGGGTACTAAAAACCCGTTTATGAGTACTTTCGCGACCACACCATTTGGTCGCGAAACCATANTTACATTTTTAGAGGGAAGGAAATTGTATTGGTTTTTGTCATTTTCGGTTGGTAGCATTGAGTGGCAAAGCGTGTTGCACGTAATTGATTGATGTAATCAGCGCGAACATGTTTTTGCCCTAGTCCGTCCTGGATATTTTTTTATTTTGCATATTGTTTTTTTTTTGCGTCTCGTTCCCTTTATTTTATTTTTTTTTCGCCAACGAGGCTGGTGCGTCCTAATCGCACTGAACTACTGAAATGAAAAAAAAACGCAACTCTGAGCCATATCGCTCTCCATCAAATTTGATTGATTTTTTTTTTCTGTGTCGTTATTTTTCTTCTTGTACAGGATTTTAGTCAATTAACCTCCTAATTAATTGAGTCATCACTTTGTGCGTTCTAAACCGAAAATTGACATTGGACGGTGGCATTAATATCTTTTTTTTTGATTTTATGGATTGTTCAGTTTTTTTTGATATTGTAATTAATAGAATGAAATCAAGTGTCGATATTTTCCGGCAATTGATTGCAAACAGGGCTACAAACTGGCGGGCAAAATATCGTCCGTCAGTTCGATGACTCCGATTGCAATCTTCAACTTTGAATGATTTGACAGCTCTACAAGGCCCATAACTTATGGGCCATAAGTTATGGCCTATAACTTATAGGTGCACCCCTAGCCATAAGTTATGGTCTATAACCAGGGATGGAAATCCCAATCACGAAATCCCACTCACAATCACACTCATAACGTGATTTTCGCGTGCTTGTGATTCAAACCTTTGTGACTGAATGTGACTGTGATGGGCCTGAATGAGTGTAGTTTCGTAATTTTGTGATGTATTTGTGATTTTGTGATCACAAGTTTACGTAATCACAAAATCACACATAATCTGAGCGTGATTTTGTGCCTTATATGTGATTTTGTGATTCCTAATTAATGTGATTTTGTGATTTATGTTATTATTTTAGGAAGATACATCTGAGAAATTGCGATTTTTTTTGTCGCATCATGAATTTGTGACCTACTGGTGTGGGTCGCCAGTTTGTCACCGAGCTCACGCGGTCGTATAATAGATACGAGCGACTCCTACAAACGAAATTTGCTCGGCGACACTTTTTTTCCATACAACCGTACCGTATGTGAGGAATATTTTAAATACAGTCCCGACTCATAAAGCGATACACTTTACTTCAGAAAAAAAGTGTATCGCATTGAGGGTAGTGTATCGCATTGGGGTAATTGCCTTTTTTGGCGTTAAAACTACTACTTACTGTAGTATTTTAGTGTTTTTTTTAAGGAAAACCTTGTATTAGTCAATTTAAATAACGGGAAAACGTTATAAAAAAGTTCTACACTATGTTATACCTTACCCCTATATTGGTTCCCCATTGGAGTTAAGCAAAAAAACACCGGGTGCGTCGTTATGTTTCACGAAAACAATCTCAAAAACCTGAAAGATAATGTCACAAATGGGAAAAACTGAAATATACAGCGCACCAGGTGCATTTGTTTTTTGATCAATAAATACTGTGTTATCCGCTTTTTTATTTCAATCGATTTTCATTTCGATTTTGAAGAAAGATAAAAAAAGTGTATCGCATTTGGGTAACTGGACTCGAATAAAAAAAGTGTATCGCTTTGGGGGAATGACGTCATTTTGTATCGCTTTCGGGTGTATCGCTTTCTGAGTNATTTGATTGATTTTTTTTTTCTGTGTCGTTTTTTTTTCTTCTTGTACAGGATTTTAGTCAATTAACCTCCTAATTAATTGAGTCATCACTTTGTGCGTTCTAAACCGAAAATTGACATTGGACGGTGGCATTAATATCTTTTTTTTTTGATTTTATGGATTGTTCAGTTTTTTTTGATATTGTAATTAATAGAATGAAATCAAGTGGCGACATTTTCCGGCAATTGATTGCAAAGAGGGCTACAAACTGGCGGGCAAAATTTGGTCCGCCAGTTCGATTCCTCCGATTACAATCTTCAACTTTGAATGATTTTACAGCTCTACAACTTGAAGAGTCTACAAGGCCCATAAGTTATGGCCTATAACTTATAGGGGAGTGGGGTACTAAAAACCCGTTTATGAGTACTTTCGCGACCACACCATTTGGTCGCGAATTGTTGTTCAAAAGATGGTTTCGCGACCACATGGTCGCGAAATTGCGTTTTGGGTGAGGTTTTGCGACCACGTGGTCGCGAAAGGGTGTTTTCGGGAAGGTTTGGCGACCATGTGGTCGCGAAACCATCTTTAAAACAACGATTCGTGACCAAATGGTGCGGTCGCGAAAGTACCCTGCACGCCAGTACCGTATGTGAGGAATAATTTGAATACATTTTTAATTACAAGATTACAAATGTGTAATTATATATTAATATCATCCCTCAATTACGCACCTCATACTGGAAGGGAAAAATACTTTTTTTTGTTCTTGTGAAAAAAAAAACATGTCAAGTGATGCAGCTTTGTTTTACTTCATTAATGAGTGGCGATAAACTTGTTCGTCGCGAGTTGGTTATGCGATAACATTCGATTTATGACATAAACAAGCTAGCCAGTTTGTTGATTGTGGAAATGCGAAGGAGCCACACTGCGCTACTAATGATGAACGATTACTTTTATTTAATTCAGGAACATGGTTCTGCCTTTTTTCTTTATTGCATTTGAAATATTGTTTTGATTAAATGTTTCAATTTTTACGAATCAAGCAGACAAAATGGACCGAAGAAACAACTCATAAAAATATTTTTACTTGTCTAAATAAACTCGGTGGTCGGGGAGAATGAGTTTTCTTTTTTGGGACTTTTTTCCCGAAAATTTAGAATAGATTTCAAGTGCCAAATTTAGCCAGTAGCATGTTACTTAGATACGATTCGTCCTTGAACAAAGTGAGTTAAGACTAAAATTAGCTTACCTTAGCCCAAGATCTCTAAAATTATAATTTTACTTCTGAATACCACCGAAAAATATTATTTTTGTCGGTTATTTACACCAGGGCTCGGCGCAATTGGCTGACTTTGGCTCGATCGTAGCAAAAAAAGAATGCAATTTGGCTCGGCTCCGCTCGGCTAGACTTGCCCGAAAAGCCAACGAAAAATTTTAACGCGAACGAGCCGCGCCAAGGGAATTATGGGTTTGACCGAGCCCAACCGAGCCAAGCCCAGAGAAATTTGAGTCGGCCCGAGCCAAGCCGAGGCAAAAAAGAGCCAATTATGCCGAGCCCTGATTTACTCTAAGAACTTGTCACTACTGCAAATTGTAGGTAATACCTAGCAGGCGTTTTTTCGGGAATATGACCCACTTCGTTTTTTATGAAAAACCTTCATAGTGAGTGCCAGGGCTCGGCACAATTGGCTAGCATTGGTTCGCTGAGAGCCAAGAATTGCAATTTATCGCCTCAAAGGGCGAACCGAGCTGAGCCAGAAAAAAAAGAGCCAAGTATGCCGAGCCCTGGAGAGAGCATGTATTGTAGATCTTAAATGCTTAAATTTTGCATAAATTTTTAAACAGTCGGTTACGGAATATCTTCTGTCAGCTGTGACGCTGTTATAATAACACTATCATGCTGAAAATGTCATATATTTGTAAGTAGCTGTGAAAATCGTTGAAACAGATTTTTATTTAGATTCTTCAGTCGAAGTAAAACAAAATGTACAATTTAAATGGCTAAAAATCGGCTTAGGCGATATGCAGAAGTAATTTCCAGATCGTTCCCCTTTTTTCGCTGTGCATTCGAACGATTATCGGAAGCAGAAAACGGCAAAAGCGGAAGGATTACCATGTACACCCTAAGCCACCTTGAAATAATCAAGGATACGCTTGTTGCATTTTTTCTTCATTTGGTATTCGCTACTATGTTTTAAATAAACATTGATGACTAAAAATCCTATTTCTGGACATTTTTGTGACAATAATTGTCAATACTAGGATTTTTCAAAGTATTAAAGCTCCATTCGTAATTCAAAAAGTGTAAGATTATTAATAAAGGGCCGGTTTGATAAATAACCGGGCCGGTTATCGGTTTTCAAGCAAATGCTTGTTTTCGAAATCACACTTTTACAGCAACAGTATCTGATTGGTTCATATTTTATCACCTATTCGAACTTGCGCGGCAAGTTGCGCCCAATAATTGATCGCGACAACAAATAAAGGGCCTTTAATTGGCCATATTTAAGACCGGTTAACCGCCACTTTTTGGGTTTAATAACTGCCACTTTTACGGTTAACCACCACTATTTTTGTTAACCGCTACTTTCACCATTAACCGCCACTCTTGTTAACCGCTAGTTAAGGAAGCGAAGAGTAGCGGTAAACTGCGTACGTTATGTATAGGTAGCCAAAATTTGAATTTTCGAACGCGCAATAATTGAAAATAACTTGTTTCAAATAAAATACGTAAATTTTCAAACATTTTAAACTCCATTTTGAGCAACCAGTGATTTGTTTCATCAAGATGACGTTTTCCGCATTTGAAGAACATTAGTGCGGTTGAGCAAGTGTGAAAATGGGTTGTATGATAGTATCTGGTCCGTTCAATCCATGTGCATTGCAGGTGCCCCCGTCGTGACATGTAGATTCATGTAACTTTTTTCCGCTTTTAAAACTTTACTTCAAACATGTGGGTCGACTTAACGGACGGACTTTTTGGGCAGAACGCTTTTTCTATTTTGCACGAAGATTTTCAAATGAAAAGAAACGGATGACACAAGAAAACGACATGCAAAGAGAAAAAATCTATTTGCATTTTGAGGATTTCGATTAATCCAGGCTGATAAGTAGAACTCACTTGTTAACTGTGCGCAGTAATTACCCGTCGACGTTCTTGTGTTTATGGGGAAAGCACCCAAAGGGAAAGATTGATATGACAAAAATCTGTTAGATCTCAGATGCGCCGAGTTCTTAACAGCACTATTCTTACTAACTGTTATAATCATAACTGGACAAAATTACTGAGGTCTATAGGAATATGCCAAGGAGGTATTCCTAAATTAACCGGTAAAACGTTATTTTACCAGTTTTTTGGTCATAAATCAGTTAAATCAAAAAACAGACATCATATACGGATTTTTTGCCAAAAATTACCCCTAGAACCAACGTAAACCGATAATTTTCACTACTTAATGACCTATTACCGATAATTACCGGTAAAACCGGAAAATTCCGAGAAACTGACCAAATAATTGGATTCTGCACCCAAAAATACCAGCCACGAGATATTGAGTCCAGACCCTGGACCGTGGACAGCCTAGCCACGGCTGGGTATTAAATTTTGAAAAAATTACGAACACGGCTAAATAACGGTACATTATAGACAACGCAGACTGAAAATTTTAAAATTCCCATTTGCATTTAAAGGGTTTCGATTAATCTCGGCTGATAAGTAGAGCTCACTTGTTAACTGCGCGCACTAATTGCTCACGAAGTAAGATGTGTTTATGTTGAAAATCATCCAAAGGGAAAGATTGTTTGTCTCGCTAAGTACATTATGAAATATCTGTGCGAGTTTAATCACCTGAAACATATACATTTTTGCACGATGTGGCGTGTAAACAGAAAAAAAAATTGCAAGACATTTCCTTTTATTGACCTTAATGAGCTTATTAACGCAGATTGTACTGGATAAAATATGCATTCGTAGTTGACCTAGATTCTGGCAGAACACCTGGTAATATTTTAGTAAATCGGTTAAAATATCGATAAAGTCTAAACCCTACAGGCTGAGTAAACATAACGAGCTCTGGTCAACATATGAGAAACGTCTTAATGGGACAATAACGGGTCAGCCCTATAATTTGTGTCTAGTGTACTTGATGTGTACACTAGTGTAATTTGTGTTTTCTCCAAATTTATGCTTTAATTTTAATATGAAGTCAATGGGAGCGCTTCACTTGGGCCGCAAAGCTTCACTAGGGCCAGGCTTCATTTGAGCCGAAAGCTTAATTTGGCCCGAATTTCTATGTTTTATCGGGTAATGCTTCATTTGGGTAAAAAGTTTCACTTGGGCCGAAGGTGCCGGGGATTACTGACGTACCACTCTATGACCCAAGTGAAGCTTTCGGCCCAAGTGAAACCTTCGGCACAAGTGAAGTCCGGCACAAGTAAAGCTTCGCCCAAAGTGAAGCTTTTCGACCCAAGTGAAGCGCTCCCGGTTAAAATAATATTTAGACCTCATATTCTAAAACGAAATCCACAAGAGAATAATTCGACCTTTTTCTAACGCATTAAACGATCCCGAACCTTTGTGTACCGTACAAGCGCTCTAAAAGCATAGTCCACTTTTTCCCATTTTCTTTAACAAATAGCCGGGTGTCGTTCCAAATACCTCGGCCGCAATGCCACGAGTGCAATTCGTGTAAGTAAATGTTTTTGGTTTTGCAAAAAAAAAAAATTCTATCATAAAAAATGAGAGACCACTTTTTTTTTTTTTTGCTCGAAGAGATCCAAAACTCCAAATATATTAATCGTATTCGCCCAACATGGTCCTGGAATGCGCCAAAAAGTGCTCAAAAACATGTTTAATCCAGAAATTGCGACTTGTTTTATTTTCTCCATGTCGGAAGCAAAAATTTTTTTGCAAGACAAAGAAAACCGGAATGTGCAATGATTTTTTTTTGTATTTTGAAGAATTTTTATTGTTTATCGAATTTGTGATTAGGCTGAATGGCGCGAATTTGGAAACAATTATCGTTTTAATATTGGAATGTTTGAAATAATATTCGGTTAAATATTTAATGAGCTGGAATGTGGAATTTTAGTACTAGAATAGACACGCGTCCATTTTACACAAATGTGGTTTTGTTACCAAAAACGGGAATACATTTTGAACAAAATAAATCGCTTTAAGCTTGTTTATAAATACAAAATATAAACACAGGTAAACTTGATTAAAATGGATTTTAGAGCCATATGATAAGGGTGAACATCACTTGGACAGATTTTACACTTGGACAACAGAAAACTAGGGTATTCGCGCAGTTACCCATTTGCACAGACGTTTACCCATTTGGTCACAAAAATCGTAAAAACCGCCACATTGCGCTGTTATCGTGTCATCTTTTTCAGTTTTTTTTCTGCGTGCTCCTCCAGCCAATTTTTCAGTATCTTTAAGATGTTTTTAATGTTCAACACTGTACTGTTATTTAGAAGTTTTACCGTGCGCTCCAATCGGTCACTTCGATAAAAATGAACTGATAAAACTGGCGGTAGTTATATTTTCAAACTGGCGGTTATAACGCCAATAGAACTACCGCCATTTTACCCCGACCAAATTAACTTTTTCGACAAAATAGGATTTGCTGAAGTGGTTTATATGTCGAAGTGATATTAACCACAACCCAGCGGGTAAAATATAATAGAATCCAACATATGAGTGCGTATTTTCGTAGCTTGACTAAACTGGTAAGAATGGTATACAATATGTGCATATTTCATTGCGGATTGCCGGAGTTAAGATTTGGATCCATCTGGTGAAAAGAAGAAAAAATACACGAAAAATTTACTCAGCTAGTCAGTTTTTTTTCGGAGCCATAGTAACGAAACGCAATCTTAAATGAAACCAAGAAAGCCAAAATTACAACTAAAAAGTATCAAGTACAAAATCCATTTTTGAATATTTTCTTCAAGAAATAAAAAAAAATGCGAAAAAAAAAGTAAAACTAACGAAGCAAATTGGAAATCGTCGCACTGAGTACTTTGCCCAAAAACTCGAATCGTGTGTAAGTAAAGGATTAATGACAAGGGATTTAAATTTTGCATTTCGAATTACTCGCGCAACCTCTCCTTCTTTTTTGGCCAGTCATTTTTACTGCTAAAAACACGACCAACGAAGTAAAGAAATGGATTCAAGAGGACATGTAAATGACCTAACTATTCATCTTGCCTCCCTGAAACTGTCAAATTTTAGCCCTATTTAAGAATTATGGCAAATTTCATATATAAGCCGCTTTTGTCGATAAGCCGCTTTTGTCGAGGACCACAGGCCGCTGAGAAATAAGTCCACTTAACCCCCAAGCACGACCCCCGGACGTTTGTCCGGCCCGGGGTGAAAAAACACAATTTTCGAGTTGTTTGGCTTTGTTAAATGACTTAACATAAAAAACCAGCATAGAATAATCGATTACAAATTTCTGATGATGAGTGGTGCACTATCGTGCAAAAATGAATCCCGTACGTCGCCCGGTTAACCGTTTGTGAATTTGTGGTTTGTGGTCAAGTCCACCAAAAAGTGTCCAAGGGTGGTCGAAGAACTTTCGAGAGTATGCACATTCGAGAATGTTACTCGAATGTGAACCAGGGTTTATATTTCGAAGTTCAACACCATTTATGCGGTTCATTATGCGTTTTTTTCTTATTTACTTCACTTTTCGTTTTATTCTTTGTAATTTAACCAAAATTTAATTGGTGATTTTATTTTCCGGCTCGGTACAAGACACTTTGTCCGGTCCATGCCCGAGCCGTTTAGTACAAAAGCTGCCGAAGCTCCACTTTTTTTTTGTTAGAGTCGAAAATTCAATAAACTCGCTCAGGTTTGATTGTTAACTTGTACAAGAAACAATCCTTGCGGTTTTCGGATAAAGACAAAAAATAGCCATCAAAATGGATAAAGCCCGAGAAATGACATCGCAATTATCCATTAAGCGATAGAGATAAAGAAAAAAGAACGGCGGACGCAAAATGGCCATGACGAGGTTAGGATGGCTTTCAGAAATAAAAAAAAACGCGCTTTTTTTTTCTTCATTTAATTTATAAAATTATTTTTTTTTTAATTTAATCTTTATCTCTAATCATGATAATTTGGTGTCTAGTGTGCAGCATGAATAAAAGTACCGCGATGCTGAATAGAATTAGTTCGGACGTTCACCGGAATTTTGATAAGTGCAACGGAATGAGCGGCGACATGCGGCTTGCGTATGTTCAATGTTACTTTTTTTATGACGATGGATGTCTGTAAGAACTATTAAAAATCTTAACCACCCAGTGGCACTGGGCCAGTCACTAATATTTTTTAAAATTTGTGTGATTTGGCCTGATTTTCAAAAAAAAAATATAATTTCTTAATTTTGAAAGATGTTTAAAAAGTTCAAAAAAAAAATGGGGCAAGCTTGTTCAGTGCTGAACAATTTCTAAAAAAGTTTGAAAATAAAATAAAAATTAGTTCGTCATATAAATGCTATTCAAGCTTTTGTAAATCCCGACTTTCCCGAACCATTTTAAGTACTTTCCCAGTCCCGAAATTCAACGGGACATTTTCACTTCAAAGCTATTTTGACCTATAAAGACAATGCAAGCAAAAAAAGCGAAAAAAATATTAGATTAATTAATATTAAAAAATATTAGTGAGTGCCCTCAGTGACCGCATCATTTGAAAGTCTTAGCCTTGATTGAAAATCGGCGTTCTCCGTAAAATCAGCACACGATTTTATGATAAATTTATTTATCGGTATCTGAATCATTTTTACGGATTGTACTATTTGACGTTAGCCAAAATGCCATTATTCGATATCTATTTGAGAATTTTCAAAATGAGTTTGTCAACTCGAAAGTTACGGGTCGTAACTACGCATCAACTACTCAGCTTTATCATAAATTTCCGCCGTTTGTTCTTCTCGTGTTTTCTAGATCTCCATATTTTAGTTTTTTGAAGTGCGGAACCATCTAGAATATACGGAAGAAAAAGCGGCGGAAATTCATGTAAAACGCTGAGTAGTCGTAAGGATATTTGTTCGACCTGATTCCATCAATTAACGTAATTACTATAATAATGGAGTATAATAATTAATATAATAAAAATGCAATGTGAATGACGAGTGCTCCCAAAATTATAACTTACTTAGTATGTCCTATCTTCTTAACTTGAGTAAATGTACACCACCTGATGTGTTATATTATTTTTAAAAACGCTAAAAAGCGGTAAGATAAGATAACCACTTAGGGCGTAGGTGGAAACCTCTAAACTTTTGACCCAAAAAGTGGTAAGTCAACCCAATCTTGGTAAGATAACTACTGGTAAGATAACCCGTTAGTGACGTATTTAATCCTTTTTATTAAAAAAAACTAAAATTTCTAACTAACTGACATTTTTAAAATCGATTTTTCATAAGTTTTAACTGTCGTAAAATGCATGTACAAAGTCTACATTCAATTTGTTAAACGGTGGCGCGTTCAAAGCGGGTCACTTAATCACATGATAGGTTGACTTGAAAAACAAATTTTCTTTCATGTGTTAAAGTCGGAAACTAACATATATCATACATTGCAGTTGCATGTTAACAAAGTTTCCCATCAAGAAATAGAGATTTTTTTTATTGTTGTTTCATCATTGAACCTGATCGTACATGCGCTGGCCGTGATGATACGCAGCCCCAAAACGCATGTTTTAGGGTGTATGCACATTTTTGTTTGAACCACCCATGAATTTACCGCGATTAATTCATATCCAATTTCGAACAAGCCCAATTGAGGGTAACTGACAAAATGTGAAAATTTGGACAATCTACAGTATGAGATATAATAACGTGCTTCTCGCTTTGTCAAATTTTGTATTGTAATAGGTTGAAAAACTAGAAAAGCGAGAAGCGCGTTATTATACCTCATACTGTGGTAGATTCAAGGTTTTAATAAGATGAAATAGGTACCATATCGCAGTGATTTTCAAACGCGAAAAAAATAAATAATGTTACCACTTTTTGGTAACGTTGCTTGACAGCGCGTATGTGGCCTGTCATTGGTCTTTTTTGAGCGCGCTCGGCCAATCACCGAAAGGCAAATCACCGAAAGGCGATTTTCTTCTTTTAAAACATTTTTGTATTACAGTCCTCCCCCTCTTAAGTGCCGCATTTAAGGAGAAATATGCATTTTCGCTAAAAAATTTTTTTCGCGTTTTAAAATCAGGACGATACTCAATGTAAAATGATCTTTATTTTTGGTGAAAAAGTGGAATAAGTCAAGCCAAGCCAAGCCATGTGCCGAAAGCCAACCATGACGAGCCCTGCCATTGGGAGCTAAGTGGTAATAAAATTGGTTGGTTCACTTGGGTGAGGGATATCAGACATATTTTTCTTTGTTTTTGGTTCAGTTAAAAAGACCTCAAATTTTTTTGTTTTTGTTTTATTTGTTGTGTAAGTTTTTGGATTGAAACGTTTTAAGGGATATTATGTTAAGTTGAGTTTATAAATCTTTTTGTGTCTTGAATTCTATGTTTTAATCGTTCATTTAATTCTGGCTTTATGTTGATCATGTTTGGCGGTTTGTGCAACAAGGTCCAGATTAACTCCTGCATCACCATACGTGATAATATTGAAAAAGTACATTTTCGCGTTCCATTCTCATGTCAGCCGAGCGATATCAGATGTGGGTGACACAAGTAACGTGGTAATTATCACTTTCTCTATGTTATCGCCCTCAAAAATTATCACCAGATGAATTTCAGAATCACGCATTACATAAATTTTACATATTGTAGCTTGTTCTCTCGTTTTTTATCGTCAACTTTACATGATCTGAATTTTTTTTCTATTATTGTGATGTCATCAAGCATTGTTTACCGTTACATATTGCCCCATTTCCCTCATGAGGGGCCCAAATTTGCCCCAAATTTTCCCAAATTACGCAAAAAAAGTTCCCCTAAAACTGTAATGCATGGTCTGTCTCAGAGGTCGGCACTTTTGATTTTTTTCTTGTGCAACCCGATTCCAATTCCGGGGGTAAAAGTCGGGTAAAGTTACCCGTGATTACCCGTTTCGGGTAAAACTCGGGTAACCAACCCGTTCGTTGTCCAACCCGTTTCCAACCCGCGGGTAAAATTCGGGTTGGAATCCGAGGGCCGACCTCTGGTCTGTCTGACTGTCTACAATGGGTATCTTATGAATACTTTATTATCAAAAATCGACTGTACCATCAGATTTTTCCAAAAATACACTACCTGTTTATCTTTCAATGTAAAATTTTTCGTTTTTGTGAGATTATTAGTGACGAGATAAATGCGTAGGTAAAACACAATGATAAAGCCTTGACGAGTTGAAATCGCCGTTTGTGTAGGTTTAAAAATAAATGACTGGAATTAATGACTAGAATATAAACAGTGTTGTAATAGTAATGAAATATTCAAATGCTGCATCGCCTCAAGATAAAAAAAGCTCATACTCGGTATCAAATATCAACCAATGCAATTGGCCTAACGTGAACATATCCCTCAGCGTTACTTGAGGCCAATCAAAACCGCCGAAAACCTCAGAGACACATTCAGACTTTTCAGACTTTTCTGGACGGAAAAAATAGAATTCTCGCTAGAATGAAACGTGATTTTTGACAAACGCTGCACCGGAAGTGGTAAGTTAGACCCTTTTAGAATAGACAAGTTCTTTAATACGTCCACAAACAAATAGTACGTAACAATATATTGTCTACAGGAAGGATGTCGAATGATTAAACGGTCTGATATAAATAGCAGGGTGACAACAATTCAGTACTAAGAAGAACGTATTTTTTTGCAATTTGTGTAATAATATACACNTTGGCCTCGAAAATGCTCTCTAGCGCCAAAACGTGTTTCCCTTTCAAGTTTTTTATTTCACCAACGTAATCTACGCCTCAAACTGCATCATGAGTTTCAGAGAATTCTATTTTTTTTCCGTCCAGAAAAGTATGAAAAGTTCTCTAGAAAATTATTAATTTATGCATCTTTAAATAGAAAAGATTACTATTACTCCAATGTTTATAATTCTCGTCATCTTTTTAACCTGGACGAACGGCGATTCCAACTCTTCAAGGCTTTATATTACAAAAAAGATGACGAGTGAATTGTGAAAGATAATCGCCTGAAAGACAATTGCGGAGGAGGAGATGTAGACCCTTTTAGAATAGACAAGTTCTTTAATACGTCCACAAACAAATAGTACGTAACAATATATTGTCTACAGGAAGGATGTCGAATGATTAAACGGTCTGATATAAATAGCAGGGTGACAACAATTCAGTACTAAGAAGAACGTATTTTTTTGCAATTTGTGTAATAATATACACAATAAGGAATTACACAGAGGCTTGGAATCAATGTATATAAATAGGGAAAGTTTGTTGTCGACCCTTGCCGACGGTCTATTATTTAAGGTGGGTTAGTGCAGTTCACATTTCCGGTTTAATACCGTAGAATTTGTTCTTTTAATCTCTATTCCAAATCAATCCACGCGGTGTCCTAATTCGTTGACAATCATTGACAGTTATATACTTTTGTGCCGTTTGGGACACCATGCGGATTTATCTGGAAAAGAGATTCAAAGAACGATACGGTATATCTAGCGCAGCGATTTTTTCAAATAGAAAATAAAATTGCCACGCACTAACTCGTTAAAGTTTGTTCTGCTAGTGTGTTTGATAGTTTTCAGTGCTTTACTTTTGATACGACTAACAATTTGCTGCGGTGATCCCAATGAAAGATTAAATTTATATTCGAAGGCCAGTATGGACAACCTAATGGAGGACAAACCGCCTTCATATGATGAAGTTATGCGTAAAAAGTCTAAAACCAGTAGAATGGTTGCAACACCGTTCATGTAACACCCTTAACCAGTAATCGCGAGGTAGACTGCGTATTTCACCGTTAAAACCCAAACTTGAGTACTTTACATGTTACCTGTACTTCATTTATCAAGCTGTATAAAAATAACCCCAAAATACCGAGTCCTGTAATCTTAATAATAGTTATTTGTTTTATTTTTTAGTCAAAGTTGGCTGAAACTCAGACGCACAAAATTCTTATCTCCGATTCGATAATTACGATTTTTTCACAGACATTTTTATTTAACTCTGAAGCCTTATAAGGCTTTGACGAGTTAAAATCGCCGTTTGTATGAGTTAAAAAAGCTCATGTTCGGTATCCAATATCAAGCAATGCAATTGGCCACATCTCTCAGCGCTGCTTGATGCCAATCAAAACCGCCGAAAAAACCAAAAACCTCAGAGACACATTAGTGCATCTTTGGAATAAGAAGATTACTATTACTCCAATGTTTATAATTCCAGTCATTTATTTTTTAAATATTTCGAGTCGTCAAGGATTTAAGTTATGGTCTTTAACTTATGGACGTTATAAGCAATAATATTTAGTCGAAACAATTTACGAACCGGAAATTCATATGATATCAAGAATATTCATAGACTATTGTACAATACANAAAAAGGACCAATCACAGGCCCCATAGGCCTCGGACGCGCTGTCAAACAACGTTACCAAAAAGTTGTAACAATATTTATTTTTTCGCGTTTCAAAATTACTGCGATATATGGGAAATCCTAAACTTTATAACATGGGCATTTGTCGTTTTCACTGGAGAGTCGAGACTTTATATGAAAACTTAAACGACGAAATAAACTGACACTATTACGTGTTGATTCAAAACAGCCCAAAACGAAAGTTATCTTCGAAAGGCTATGATATAATTATATAAATATTTACGTCCAGTTTGATATAAATCTGAAAATAATGTCCATACATTCGTGAACCTGTTGTGATAAAGGCATCAATCTGCCATGCTCTGTTTTTTTTGCTGCTCAAAAGTGAAACCGTCGAACAAAAAAAAATCCAGCGTTGGCATTTCATGCTTATTTCGTTCCTTTTTAATGGCAAATTCGATTATCTATTTACATGTTTGTCACTGCCGCATCTTTGCCCCTTATTCCTTTGCACCAGAAGAAGACCGATTTTTTTTCTTTGCCTTTTAAAATAACCAAAAATAAAATAAGAAGGATGCAACAAAGCAGCGTAAAAGATAAAATGGCGAAACATGTTCCAGATTTTTTTTTAAACGCCACACACACACTCTCTGGCTTGCTCTCGCTTTGTTCTATTTGTTGAGAGTTTGAGTCGTTGCACCAATTTTTTTAAGAGTTGACCTGCACCTGCAAAAAAACCTTTCTACGACGCTGAGATCTCATCAACTGAACATGTAAAAAAACAAAACAAGAAAGAAGTGTAAAGCTAATTGTTTTATTTCATATGGGCCGGGCATTTTATTTTGAACAAAACTGACAAAAATAATATTCATTGGTTTGTTTATTCATTTTTAAATTCATATGGAAAATTGCAGTTTTTATGTTATTTAGAAATATTTTGATGTAAGGAATTGAACTCACGAATTCGGGACCAACAAATTTGTTAAAAAGTGAAACGTTTTTACAATGCTCACTTGAGCTCTCTCGTAAACGTTTAACTATTTTTACTTGGTTTAGTGGTTCCCGAATTCATGAACTTCTTATGTAGTCATCAAATAAAGAATTACTCAATAACGGCACTATCGGCATATATAACTATACGTTAACTCCCAAGGGTCACCTGGGAGTTAAAAATAATATTGGTTCTTGTTATTAACCTTAAAGGTAACCTGTTGTATAAATAAAATGAGCAATGTAGCTAAGAATAGTACTGTAACATAATCATTGTAATAAACACCTATAAAATTTTCAAAAATCAAAATACCGCTGAGTTCACCCGATCCCCTCTGATATATTAGACTGAAAATGGCAGCGTTTCACTTCCGCCATAGGGAGGTCCGTTAGCGTCCGTCCACGGTCGCCTTCGGCCGAAGTGAAGCAACGGATAGCTACGTTTTCTAACGTTTTATAACACGTAGACACAGAGTACTCTTACTTGGGCAAAATTTGAAGCATGGGCACAGTCAAAATGTCCCGAGTTAAGGGCCGTATATGAATTTCCAAACACGCGTAAACAACTTAGAATCTGCGCTAAGATTTCATTGCAACCAAATCTTTGCCCAAGTTTCAAATATTGCCAAAGTGAGGGGGGAACTTGGGAAAAATTTCGAAATTGGGCAGTAGTCGGAACTTGGGTAACATTGCTCAAGTGAGGGGGATGTAGGCAATATCTAGAATGTGGGCAAAATTTGAAACTTGAGCAAACACTATTTTTTTACTTCGAATATGATAAAAGTCACATGTAAAATATTTGCCCATATTCCAAATTATTCCGTGTTTTTACGGTTTTCGTCTTCGATTACCGAGTTCCCTGGGTAGTTATCGGGCCAGGTTTGCAAGCTAAAAGTGGCCAAATACTTTTCAATGGAGTATAATGCGAATAATTAAGCTAACTTGGGTTAGCACAAAAATCCTATAATAATCTATGGATTAAAATTGCTGATTTAGCAGCATGTCAATTACGATTCGGAAGTCGTCACCACAGGGTCCCTAGTTGCCTGCTAGAGTGACAAATCCGAAACATGAAGCGTTTAGTCCTCGTTACAAGCCTTCAACTTCAAGGCTGATTAAGGACATGGGCCGAAGATGAAGTTAATGACGCAATCAACTTTTTCGGGTGATCGCCATGCACTTCAGGTTTAACCGCTCAGTCCATAAAATAAGCAATTTTGCGCTCCATTCGAGCAACAAAAAAAATGTTAGTAGAATCATTACCAGATTATCAGTAAGACGATTTTAATGGGAAATCCCCAACCCCCTTAATCGTAGAAATTTGAGAAAAAAAAATGACTCAATTTGATTAATTCGCATACTTGATCAGCTAATTATTGGCATTTTTACAAATTCAAATGTAAACATATTCAAGCAATTAGAGCTGGAG
>SCLG01000031.1:544943-562791 GCA_004367875.1 Oikopleura albicans
TAGTTGCCTGCTAGAGTGACAAATCCGAAACATGAAGCGTTTAGTCCTCGTTACAAGCCTTCAACTTCAAGGCTGATTAAGGACATGGGCCGAAGATGAAGTTAATGACGCAATCAACTTTTTCGGGTGATCGCCATGCACTTCAGGTTTAACCGCTCAGTCCATAAAATAAGCAATTTTGCGCTCCATTCGAGCAACAAAAAAAAATGTTAGTAGAATCATTACCAGATTATCAGTAATACGATTTTAATGGGAAATCCCCAACCCCCTTAATCGTAGAAATTTGAGAAAAAAAATGACTCAATTTGATTAATTCGCATACTTGATCAGCTAATTATTGGCATTTTTACAAATTCAAATGTAAACATATTCAAGCAATTAGAGCTGGAGCCGTGTTAAAAAATGTTTTTCTACGCGTGTCTTTGATTTCGCGGTAGGGCAGACTTTCTTACACCCCATAAGTTAGATAGTTGATGTGTTTAAGGACACGCACGTTTTCTTTAAGTCCCGAAGTTTATTATTTTGCGAAATAATACAAGATCTGTGGTAACAACAGGTAATTCTTACGAAAACGTTGCGTTAAAGAGATGGTTTTATACCAAATCAACAACCAAGGTGCCGCGAAACTTATGCACAAAAAGAAAAAAATGACAACTACGTTTTCATATTTCAAGGAGTAATCCCGTTTTAGGATTCACAATAAGATGTTATTAGAATTTCCGCCTTAGTCATCTTTGTCCAAGCACTTATTTTTCCATATGTTTTTTCGAGAATTTGAGCGTGAGTAACCCCTTTAGTTTGCTCCTTAGTAACCCCCCTTTCGTTTGCTCGATATACCTCTTTGTACGGCAGCGATGTAAAATACGGTTGGAAGTTTATCATATTCGCATCAGGAACATCGTATCACAAAAATCAACGAGATTTCAGCCCTATAAAGAGTCATCTGGTGTATATCACAAATTCGATGAGACGCTAGCAAGGGTCAAATTTATTCTTAGAAAAACTACAGATGTACATGTATCGTAGAAGCAACATAACTTTATCCAGGAAATTTATTACTGATGTGAAGCACATATCGCATCAATTTTATCGCGCAAAAACTGTAGCGAACAGATTTTTGTGCGAGTTTACATGAACTTGACCAAAAACTGTAACGATAAAGGTGAAACGCCCCGTTTGGTTTCCATAACTTAACATGTAAATGTCCTCCGCTTGTGCACCCTTAACTACGGTTAAGTCAAGCACGAATGTTATTTCGATTTCAATTTCTTTGCCAATTAGAGTTAAATTATATTTTTAAATTTAGCTGAAATGGTGATTCGGCGTCTGTGTTAGTCAATGTCATTTTTGGCTAGCCCTTCATGACGGGGCGCTTCGCAAAGACCGAAAAACATGCTCGACATGAAAAATCATGTTCCAGGCGCCCCACTCGCCTTAATAAACGTTTTTTCTATCTCGCTTTTTTTCATTTCATTTTTTTTCTTATTTTTGCCATTTTGGCTGCCTAAGTGAATTCAACTTTTTTCCTCATTCTAATTCATGGAAGCGATTCATGTTTTGACTACGTAGTCCGTACGAAATGAAATAATTTTCTTGCCAAACTGATTAATATGAAAAAATAAGCCGTGTGAATTTTGATTGCGACCAAGTCTTGGTGCTGGCTTAAGTTTTTCAATTTGGAATTCAAGAAATTAGATTTTATCCAACAAACTCTCATTTATTAAAATATTTAGGAAAGTATGATCATGAATAAATTATAAAAAAAAACTGTGGTAAATTATTAATTCATTTTTCGTCCACTAGTTCATGTCTACTCTTTAAAAGTAAGAAACACATCGCAGTTTCACGAGCGTTTTTCCTTTTATACACTGGGTCCTCAAATAAATGATTTTCTCAAAGCTCTGGGAAAATTTACTCAAACTTACTGTCTCCGTTCTTGGACTAACTTTTGATACCTCATACGACCCGGTGTGGTACAATTAAGATTTTTTCGCTGAGCATACTGTATTTAATTATTGTGGGCTTATAGGGCCTTTTTATTACAAACATTTTTTAGCCATATTGTAGAGCTCAAAAAGTTAGTAAAAAAGTGTAAAAATCAAATTCATAAAAAGTCTTTAGAGGGCTCAAGAACTTTTCAAAGGTCAAAATAATATTGACTTTCTAAAAACACTAGAGTTTGCCTCGGACTTTTTTAGGAATTTTAGTCCCGCACTTTTTCTTACTATCTTTATGAGCTATACAATATGGTAAAAACAATTTTTTTAATAAATACGTCCTATAAGCCCACAATAATAACCTTAAATACAGTATGTCAACTAAAAAAATCTTACTTAATTGCACGGGACCGGGTCGTATAAAATACTGAATTCTTCTTTTGGTCAAATAGCGCTTTTAGATTTTCGCGAAAATTTGTTTTATATCAGAAAAATTTTGAATATAAGTTTGGTATGGCCAGATTCAAGTAATTATCTTCAGCTGCGTATTGATAATTAACTCTCTGTAAATTTGAGCTCACCCGCTGTCTAAAACAAAATATCTCTTACGTCTAAAAATCTCTCTTGGACGCAAATTAATAATCGGTGCGTCCAAAATCCTTGAACCTTTTATCTAATCTGTTGCGTAAGTTGCGTGTACATTGGGAAATAGTACACATGTAGGAGTCCATTCGGGTAACTGCCCAGTGTAAACGCGCAAAAAATAATGTAACGGATTTGAGGGGCGCGTTGAAATCTGTGTTTTTGGTTAATTGTGTGACACGAGTTTGGTGATCACGTAACGATGTAGAACATTTTGATGGACATCACTTCTTCTGTCCGACGCGTCTTTTTGATACCTCCTGTCTTATTAATGCGACCCGTTAAATGCAATGCGATACAACTAAACAACGGTTGCATGTTGACAAGGACCAAAATCAACCCAACATTATCAGATTTAGCTCCATTCACTTTGGTCCGAAAACACTTGGCAAATGTGATCGAAAGAATAACTTGGATAATATAAATACGGAACATTTTTAGAAGATTGATATGACTGAAAAAAATATTCGGTTGTGGATGCGAGAAACAAATGGTTGACAAAAATTTTGCGAGAACTTGACGGTGGTGCGAGAACGTGACGATCGTGCGAGAACTTGACGGTTTTTGACAAGTGAAAGTGTCAAGTTCTCGCATCCACAACTGTATACAAAGTTATAGTATATAAAAAATTAGGTACATAAAAAGTATGCAAAAGTTAAATTCCTGATACTAAGTATCGGAAACTGGTGTGGGTAACGCGTTATAACGAGTTTGTCACCGAGCTGAACGGGACCCGTCGTATATTGAGTTATAGAACTCGTGAATATGCGACAAGTCCCGTTCAGCTCGGTTGTGACAAACTCGTAACCCACACCAGTACTATACCGTTAACACCTGCGGCCCGATTTTATATTTCCTTTGGCGCCCCGACAGTGTATTGGCAATATTTTCAATAATTTTGATAATACTTTTGTTTGCGAGTTCAGTGCCTAGTTACATCAAGTATGTCTGATATTAATGTGTCTCAAACGGGATATCATGTATGAGTGTTTGATCTCGAGATTGACATCAGTTGACCATCTGGTGTATTTGTCATTGGAAAATAATGAAAAATAATATCGTTTTAAAGTCGTTAACCCGGGTTACTTTCGTCCATACTTTTTGTCGAGAATTTGAGCAACTTTGACCCCCTTAAAGTCGACAATAATATTTTTGAGCAATGAAAACTCTAGGCCCCAGAGTCTAACCCATCTATTTGCGACTCAAGTCAAGCCTAGGACAAGAAAAACAATCGTTTACATAGTTATTAAAGGACGATTCTTCGTAAATAAAATAAACTATATGTATGGGGACAATCAAACTGTGAGGCCTTGAGCAATTTTTCTATGATTTGTAACGCTATTCTGACGTCACCCTCACAGTCCGAGCGTCCCCATACTGTATATATGTAAAATGTGTAACTATTTTGGCAGTTTCTCATATAATGCGAAATCATTATTTCAGTTAGCACAAAGCAAAAGTTCTTTGACTGTTGCCCTGAAAATTATAATCGGTGCTCCGCCTGAGCAGCTCAGGTCGGCGTAAGCCAACGTCGATGTATCGGGTGTTCGATCTAGTACGTCAAACAAACCCAAGTTACCCACTTTTGAAGATGGAAATTTTAGGAAACATTAGGAAATGGGTTTATATCAACTTATTTTAATTACGTACATTCTAATGTGGAAACTATTTATGGAATAACGTGATACTTCACGCTCCCCGACGCACAATATTTACTATAAAATCCCTACCGTACGTTTACATTCATCAGTCAACTTAGATTAAGAAGAACAATATTATGAACGTTTTATTTTTATTCAGTTTAATTTCAGTTATGACGGCCGCGTCAATACAACATCTTGCTAGAAGCAAGTTTCACCGATTTCACTCCAAGGCAAAAGCGATTAGAGGAAATCCGAGGACTAACAAAGGAGCAGATTTTAATCAAAATCTTATTGAGCTGGAGCACATTGGCAGAGCTTTTCTAAAAGCAGGATCAATGAAAAACAACCATTTTGCGAAGCATAATTTTCATAAATATATGAACTATTACAGTAGTCATATTATTCACCCTGGGTCAGTAAACCGCCTGTTTCCGAATAGCGGTAAGAGTCATTTTTATACCAGCAAAATTGATACATATTAATTCGAATATCATATAAACGGCTACATATTTTGTTTTGAAAAAAAAAATGTGTAAATATTTCAAAACGGTCGATACTTACTGCCTGTGAGAAACATGACTTTACAAATTTTTCCTAATATTGTGCACCTTACTAGTATATTTTGTAGATATATTATACATGTATTGTACATTGTATGTTTGTATTTGTTAAACCAAATAGTATGATATAAGTTTTATTTATTGTGATGAACAGTATACACCGGGTGCGGAGTTATCAGGCGGGTTTCGCGACCNAAAAAATTAAATAAGATGTCCCTTATTATATGAGCCATATAAATATGATGTTCTCGATTTATTTATACGTTTAAAATTAGGTATACGTTTAAAATTAGAAAACGAGGTGGTGAAATATAATGGCGCAGGGCGTGTAGATACGCGGTACCAATTATAGATGCCACGCTTTTTATATATGTGTTCATTTATACCGTACGGTTCTCTTTTAATTTTAATTTCAAATGAAAATTGCCACATACAATTATTTCAAAACTCTAGTCTGAACCTTTCATAATTGTTTTTATTTCCTAACGAGCTGGATATTATATCCAGGATATTGTTGACTATTATTTGTTTTTCGGAGAATAAGTTAATCGGAGAAAATGTTTCACCAAGAAAACGTTTTTCGGAGAATACGTTTTTCGGAGAAAACGTTTTTCGGAGAAATTCTCCGAAAAACGTTTTCTTGGAATAATGTTTTCTTGGAAAAACGTTTTCTTCCAAAAGCGTTTTCTTCGAAAGCCCACGGTGCCTCATTAAAAACCATTTTGTTGACTTATTGTACTAAGTCTTTTGACCGACATCTCCTGCAAATTTTCTGTACCCGTACCTACACTCATTATAAATACAAATTTTATCTTATCCAAATTTCGTTTGACATTCAAGCACATATGGAGGGGTCATCTATTAGCAGTGTTGGAAGCGTTGGGCAGGTTGGGCATTTGAGCAATTTTTTCTCAACGCGTTGGGAGCTATTAGCATCTAATAAACCGATCAAAGCAGACCTTTGATACAGTCTTTAATTATAGCGATAGTATTCCAATTTTTATGGATTTTTTTCTCTATCGATTAAATATATCTTATAAGCTAAGGGCGATGGCCGTCTATCGCAGTGATTTTCAAACGCGAAAAAATAAATAATGTTACCACTTTTTGGTAACGTTGCTTGACAGCGCGTCTGAGGCCTATGTGGCCTGTCATTGGTCTTTTTTGAGCGCGCTCGGCGAATCACCGAAAAGCAAATCAGCGAAAGGCGGTTTTCTTTTTTTTTACATTTTTGTATTACAGTGCTCCCCCTCTTAAGGGCCGCAATTAAGAAAAAATATGCATTTTCGCTAAAAATTGTTTTCGCGTTTTTAAATCAGGACGATATAAACCATTTCACTAGTAACGAATTAGATGGAATAAATCCGTTTATAATTTCTCCTGACTTGGATTTGTACATTAACCGGTAGTGAATTACCACTTGCGCGGCGCCGTTATCTGGTTAAACTTTCACTCCAAAATTTCCAGCTACCCGTCTAGTTAGTCTGAAGATGCATGAATCCAAAATGAAGTTTTTGTCTTTTGATGAAAACTTTATATCAATAATGACATAAAACAGTTAAACTAAGCGTCAATCTAACACACAACATTCAATAGGCAGCTCAAGATACAGTTCATTTATTTGAATAATTTATCATCGGATTTGTTTGTGAATTTACTACACAGGGTGCGCAGTTATCTTGCGAGCAGTTATCTTGCGAAAATCGCCGCTCGTACGCTTATCTTGCGACTTTTCAGAATTTCGTTTTTCTGGATTTATAATATTTATGTGCTATGCACTGAGCAGTTATCTTGCGAAAAAACGCTGATCTTGCGACTTTTCAAGGACGAAGTTCGCAAGATAACTGCGCACCCTGTGTACTGTATTTAAGGACGGGTCACTATTTTAACAGATATTTAACAGATATGACAAAAAAACGTGCGGCAAAACAGATCACTTTTACTTTAAAATGTTCTCAACCCACGATACATATTAACTGAAGTCGAAATAATTAATTTCCGTTACACAATACCTCAGAAAATATAGTACTAAGCAACAATTCTCAAATTTTTTTTCGTATTTCATCAATATTATATTTCGTGACAGTGTCATTTCAAAAGACCAACTGATTAAAGCAGAGTGAATTTTCATTATATAACTATCCTATAAATTATAGCCTATAGTCTTTTGAAATGACGTAGCATGAAAATATCAGATACAAGCCTTTAAAGGGGAATGTACGGATGGAACTTAGTCAAATTTTGCGAACATTTTTTTTTGTTATGGTTCCGCCATTCACCGTACCCATTTTTAAGCAGGGTAAGATCAATAACTCCATTTCAAATGACACACGATTTTATGGAGATTTTTTAGGTGTACATGCACTCCGTTTGCTTGGCGATCGTTGATGATTGGACCACCTTTTTAGGGTTTGGAACTGACCGTTAAGACATTTAATGATAATATCTAAAATTATTTGCAGTGAATTGATTGGTTTATATGACCTATACATCAAAATGATGATTATGTGTCTTCTATGTTTGCCAAATTACAATGAAAAACCTTGTCGTTACGTTTTCCGATGCGAAATTATTCTAATTTTGTTTTTTTGTCAACTAAAATTATCGACAAATAATTTGTTACTTGTTCTAATTCTTCAGTTTGGTGTGTTTGACTATAACATACAAACTCCATTATTTTCGTTAATTACATTCTATTGAGGAGCATGCTATACACAGGGTGCGCAGTTAAGTATCCATCCACTATTGCGCAATTTGCAGGTAAGCTTTCACTTGGGAGCCTAAGTTATTCCGGTCGTAACGCCTACACGCCATTGCGCAGTTAACCGTCCAGTATTGCGCAATTTGCAGTTAACCGTCCACTTGTTTTTAATTTTCGTGGACGGTTAACTGCGCACCCTGTGTACTAGATGAAAGGTGAAAGTCATAGTGATTTGTTTGCCTCTAGACTACATACCATATTCAAATTTCATGCTGCACATACTACCATTATTTTCAAGTACTGTTTGCAAGCAAATTTACAGTCGGTGTGAGAAAGCGTTTTATGTTATCAATCACAACCCTGCCTGGTGCCACGGTCCCGATTTATATCCAGCAAAAGACTACACTCACTAAGACGATGTATGTGTTGGCGAACTTGCCCATCTAACCCGTTGTCGGGCATTTTTTCAATCGCACTCGAATAATCCACACCGAAAATGGCAATTAAATGAACACTGAAACCAATTAAGAAGGGACCAAACGCCAGAAATGCACAAATCAGAAAATATCGCGTATCATCAGATTCAACTGGACAACTAATACTAATATGTTAGTATAACGCATATTCAAGCACGAGTTGCATTATTACGTCAGTAAGATGGAAAAAATAGTTATATTGGTAGCTATGGTAGAAGTGGGCAAATCGAAAAAGTCGTTCTGTTGCTTAGGTTGGACATTTCAAACAGCTCTCTAGGGGCCCCGGTGGTCTAAATCAAGTTATGAATAGTCAGATCGACGAAGTTTGACGAGCTCTACAACTTTGCTTTACCAGTTTTTTTTTCGAAAAATTTTCGATTTGCCCACTTCTACAGGTTTAGCCTCATGAAAATCGGCTGAGCGTATCTAGAATAAAGCAATCTTCTTCTTTTTTCTTGCAATGGGGTGCTCCTATTGGCCAATCTCATTTTAAAATATGCCGACACGGTATACTAGAAACGCGCAGCCGATTTTCATGAGACTAAACCAGTACCATTGAAATTGATATTCATGCATACAGTTAATGCAAACTTGAAACGTTGACGCGAGTAGATTACAATAGGGCATAAAATATGCAGCATATTATATACCATATTAATGCGACCTACCCATCCTTAAATTATTATCTCAAATTAAATGGGTTGGGGCTTTTACTCGCTGTAGTGGGCATACCATTATGTTTGACTGGCAAATAGCAAAATGAGCGGTTACAACTTTTCTAGTTTTACTTCAATTTTAATCGTACAGAGGGGTTACACATAACCTGTACGATATAACGGTATAATCTGTATTACAGATTCTGTTATAATTTGGTCCTAAATAAGTTTTGGGAGTACATGTAGGTGCATTCTTCGCTTATTTTTTAATGTTTTCATTAAGAGTGGTTCCCATGCATAAGTTTCAATAAAAAGTTAAATCAATTTAATTGGTCAGATCACTGAATTTTGTGACGTCAGATGAATGAAAACGTGATATGATTGGTCAAGAAGACGCATACGTCACGAATCTGACACCAACACCTTTGAAAAGACAGAATGCACCAGATAATGAATCTCTCGATTTTATAATTTACAGAGACAATGACAAGACCAAGGAGCACACCGTAAAGAATTTCTCAAAGCATGGTAGTATAGCACAAGCGCTCTGTGATTGATTTTTGTCCAAAAAAAAAAAAATTTTNCATAACGGAATTTTGGTAACATAATGGGTGTTAACATAACGGCGCAGGTGGTGTATATGACGAAGTGTTAAATTAAAACACAAATAATTTAGTTTAAAAAACATTTTTACATAAGCACGCGCATTTTGGGACTGATTGGTACTGTACTTCCAGAGAAATGAGCAAAATGTGAGACCGACCTCTACGAGAAAATTAGGGTGGTTACCACTCTTAAAGCATACATTTTATACTTCTGTGTGCCAAAAAAAAAAAATTTGCTAAATTGTAAAGCTCGAAAAGTTACAGGGGGTAGGCCAATTCCGGAACACCCCATTCCGGGACAGTCATCGGAAAAAGTCCAATTCCGGAACGCTTTTTATTTCAAAAAAGATTTGAAGTCCCATTCCAGAACGCAAAAGTC
This sequence comes from Oikopleura albicans, assembly GCA_004367875.1. NCBI lineage: Eukaryota > Metazoa > Chordata > Appendicularia > Copelata > Oikopleuridae > Oikopleura > Oikopleura albicans. The sequence continues at coordinate 554,543 of SCLG01000031.1, forward strand.
AAATTCCGGAACGGTTTTTTGGCGAAAAGTCCAATTTCGGAACAAAAGGGGACTTAGGTTCAAAATGTACTAACACAATGTGTGAAAATCGTCTTTCAAAAATGTCTGCAGCGGAGGTTAGAATTTTTTGAATATTAAAGCATTTTGAAAATGAGCGAAGAGTTCATCACGTCCCGATTCAAATAAGCAAAAATAAATTGGAACCCTTTTGGTACAGCTTTTGGTTTCTTGCAGGATAGACAAAGAACGCTTCGACTCTCAAACATTCTAATGAGAGACGATAAAAAATACTAACATAATGTTTCTACATATTGTGCAGGATTGTATTTTATTATAGCCGTATTAAGCTGAGCCCTGGTAAACCGCTGCGAAGCGGGAGCAAAAACCCATATCTTTACAACGAATTTTCAGTCGGTTTTATCATAAAAACGTTCGTACTCTCGAAAAGCTAGATAGGGGAAGTTTTTGCATATCGAAAAAATTTCCTTTTGTATTCCGAGGATCATTTAAGGTACAGTGATCGATATGTTTCAGGTTGGCCTAACTAATAAAATACTGTATATAATATACCTCATGCATCAGTCAGTGGAGTTAATCTCCAAGGATTTTCTCAATAAAAGGAATGTTTTCTCCAGTTTTTTATTGCCATATATATTCGTACTACTTATTAAAATGTAATCCATACTCGACATTGCTGTATTAAAGTATAACGGAGCAGACATTATACGGCTCATATATTGCAAAATGTTACAAGGGCGATTTCAAATAAACGACAAAAATCTACAGAGCTTTCATTAACTAATAAACAAAAAAAAAACAATTAACCGTTTCACTATCCTTTTGGAAAAATCCTTTGCGAATACTTGGTTCAATGCTTTGTCTCCAAACGGAGTTCACAAATTAAGTAATAGTGGCCAATGTCAAGATAAGTGGTTTCATCAAACAGCATGATTAATACTGTATGAATCATACAGTATGTACGGTATGTGCTGCACAGTACACTCTACACCAATATTGTTTCAATAATAGTTTTATTATTCAAAGCCTATAAAAGCACAACACAAGACGTTTTTTGGTTAATATCAATAAAACAAAATCCACACATTAAAAAAAGTAAGATTATAAATTGTAAGGTCACAAATTTTAATCTGATACGCATCAAATTTTATCCGCGCGCCGTTATATGGTCAATGTGCCCTCAAAATTAACTCGATTAGGTCCTTTTTTCACAGAAAGTGTGCGTTAAAATATGATTCGAGAATGACACGAGCATAATTGTGCGCCAATTTTTTGAAAACATAAAGCCTAGACGACTTGAAATCGTCGTTCGTGTAGGTTAAAAAACATGACTGGAATTATAAAAATTGGAGTAATAGTAATCTTATTGTTCAAAAGATGCATTAATGTGTCTTTGAGATTTTTTTGTTTTCGGCGGTTTTGATTGGCCCCAAGCAGCGCTGAGGGATGTGTTCACCTTTGGCCTATTGCATTGCTTGATATTTGCCTGATATTTTTAGCTTGAGGCGATTCATCATTTGAATATTTCATTACTATCACTACACTGTTTATACTTCAGTCGTTAGTTCCAGTCATTTATTTTTTCTAACCTACACGAACGGCGATTTCAACTAGTCAAGGCTTTATTACAAAGCGGTGACAAAACATTGTATATTTTCTAAAACAACTAGAAATAATGACATAACTTCTATGAGCCAGAAAGGTGCTAGTTTTATAATTATTCGGCAAATTAGTTATCTAAAATTTCATGTTCAATAATCTCCATTTTACATAAGTGCATAAAGTGCTTACATATCCTCTCTAAACAACGATACTCTTCTCTATTTCCCTTGACACAAATAAATTCTAATAACCAAACGCACCTGTTCATTTTTATCTGAATAAAAAAGGGGGCGAGAGCCCGGCCACGAAATAACACACAAATCTGACTAATAATTAATCGAGCTAATTAAACTCTTCGTCACAAATATTGATTCTCTCGCAAAGTCCGTTACTTCTCTCGGGGTACGGTGGAAGATTTGGCCATAGTTTCCAACCAGTAAATCTAATTCTGCAATATTTTCAAATCAATAATTCCTGAGTTCATTTTGAGGAGCATGATTCATAATTGGCCACAGTCTGGTTGCAGCATTTAAAATGCAATCCTTTTCTTTTTGCTCTCGAGTGAAAGTGTTGACGACAGGATGGGATTATCCGATATTGAGTTCATCTGTCGTTTAGTAAAAGATATAAAAAGGTTGTATTATCCTATACAAGTCATTACTCAACCCTATAAATAGCTAACTATTAACGGATTTAGCGCACGAAAAACACAGATCGACGGATTAAAGTGCTGTGACGAGTACATAAAGTATACGCCGTTTTTCAGCTCGTTTTCCTTTAAACCTTTAAACCTGACAGGGATTCAACCCCATATAATATAATAATAATAAAGGGCCTCTGTCACGGCAATGTCTCTATTCAGAAAACCGTCTCAATTTGAGACTCTCAAACGAGGCGGACTTGCTCAATCGCAGGCCGGTTGACGCTTAAGGCGCCAACTAGCAAGCTATGAAATACACACCCTCATTACGGGCCCACGGGTAACAGTCTCGCTTTTATAATACGGTATTCAAACGCATACATCCGCCCCCTACTTACTAATTTACTAACAATGGTGCTTTTGTCGTTAGTGCAGTTGGTGCTGTTGTCACTAGTCCAGTTGGTGCTGTTGTTTTTTTTCCGTTGGTGCTATTGGTGCTATAAGTTGTGATCAAATCCTCTCCTTCCATCGTCTCGTTTTTATAGTCAAAAATCAGCAATTATCCGTCAATAAATATCAGCGTGATACTTGAACATCTTTGAACTTCAGTCCTCACAGTTATCCCTTTCTTTTAACTTAACGCTGTTTAATAATATTTGATTTATTCTGAAACTGTCCCCTTGAACTTCTGTGAACACTCAGCGTGTTTTACTTTACTTCTAAATGATTCGGGATAATTGTTAGACCACTGCGGTACTTCTGCCCATACTGTCCTGGGCGTGGTTGGTGAGCCAAGGACGTAATGTTTTCTCAATTGAAACGCTGTGCCGTAATGATTGCAGAATTTCGTTGACGTGAGCGTAAACTGCAACCCCATTGGTCAAGTATGCGACTGTGCATTTTTCATCGGCTCTGAAAACTGTATATTCGCACATATCTGAGCAAGTTAGACATGCTTTATGTTGTAACCCGTCTGCCGTGCAAGCGTACACATCACTGCATCGTTCTTTGTCTACTTTCATTGGTGCGCCATTTATCAACATGGCCATGTGTGGGACAGACGTAACCTTCTTTATTGTTGAATTCTGTTTGCTTTGAATAAGTCCGTGATATTTCAAAATGTCCGTCTGATAACCGTGAAAACGTTACTTGGAATGTCATTCCGACGCCATCTTCTGTGTAGAGTGCTTTCATCAATGACGGTCGAGAACTTTCCGAGATCTTCTTGATCATTTTCGAGCAGTACTCCACACACTTCAGTCACCAATGTATAATTTCATAAGGGGAAAACCCCTTATGATTTTAAAAGCTTACAAGTAGCTACCTTATTTATGCTTTATTTACAATACCGTCTCAAAGTGAGACGATCTTTTTATATCCTAGAAACCAGTTGACGTTTAAGGCGTCAGCTGGACATATTCATAATATCCAAGCTATTCTCGGCGCTCGCATATCAGCTGCGCGCCCACAAGGCCAGAACACAGTATTAAACCGTATACAAAGCGATATCTAATTCATGGCACATTGATCTGCTCTAAAAGTTGCAGGCGTTGTTGAATAATGAGCGATGATGGGGAGCAGAAACTTCAATCTGAGATCGTTTTTTTATTAAAAGTAAACTATTAGGCCAAAAGACCTTGACTAAAAGTAATGTTGAAAATAACGGCGAAAAACGCATAAATTTGGTTATCGCCAACACTGCCCCAAAATCAAACACTCTAAGAATTTCGAAAAAAAAAAACTACAAAAGTCACCCAATTTCGAAATTTACCACCATTACCACCACGAAACCGAACTTCCAACAAAAAAAACTCAACGTAGAAAACAATCGAGGTTAAGTAAATGACGATTAACGAATAAGTCGAAAAAGCCGAAGAATTAAGCTCTGTATTTTCCTTTTGTTTTACTTCGAACTTAAATGCGAAGTTTGGTTCGTAGTATAAATTTTTTATTTTTTACGAAATTTGTTTTTTATTTCGAACTTCATTTTTAGGTCTCGTATTTCGGTAAATTTGTAAGTTTGGTTCCCTTAACCTTCAAACACATCGGTTGAAATTTTGTCCAAACGAGCATATAAGACGCATTTTTTGGTGTTTTCAAACATTAAATGTAACGGTAATGAAAACCAACATAGAATAATCGATAACAAAGTCGGAGAGCAGATAAAAATAAAAAAAATATTTACGTAATGAATATTAATTAGTCATTTAGTGGCGCTAAGAAACCTAAAAAAAAAGAGGTTATTTGCATTAATAAAATATAAAAACATTTTTGTCTGTATATTCTTCCAAAACTCTTAAGTAGTCTGCAAAAAATGAACCCCGTACGTCACCGGGCTAACCGTTTGTGAATTCACGTTTTCGGGGACAAATCGACCAAACAGTGTCCAAGGGTGGTCAAAGAGCTTTCGAGAGTATGTTCATTCGATTCAGTACCATAGATTTGATTATATCGAAAATAAGGTAGGTAAGAACACTACAAATGATCGGTTGGACAAAATTTCAACCGATGTGATCACGGAAGAGTTGTAAATGTGTGTTCAGAGGTTAAATGACATATTTCTTCATTTTTTTATTAAAAGGTCATTATGTTTTCTCAGTTGTTCGTCGAGTCTGTGTTATGTACACTTGAGGTCAATTTATTATTTTTGGCCTTGACCTTAGAGCACCCATGCCTGAGTAATTGATTATTTTTTCATATAGTATTGTATTANACATGTATTATTGGAAATTATCACATTTTACTTTGAAATTTGAAATAAATCTAGAGAAAAGGGCCTAAATTGACGTAACTTAACAGTTTTGTCAATTTTGGACAAAAAAGCCTAAATTGGCGTAACTTAACAGTTTTGAAAAAGTTTTCCAGCACTTCCGCCTACGCACTACCCATCTAACTTAACAAAATGGGCGTAACTTAACAAAAATCACGTAACTTAACACCTTTTTTTTCCAAAAGTTTTGTTAAGTTACGTAGACAGGTGGTGTATTTGATTGATTCTGAAAATGCCCCCTTGAACTTCTATGAACACTCAGCGTGTTTTTACTTTACTTCTAAATGTTTCGGGATAATTGTTAGACCACTGCGGTACTTCTGCCTATACTGTCCTGGGCGTGGTTGGTGAGCCAAAGACGTAATATTTGTGACATTGGTGAGGCTTTTTGTGTTTGATTAGTTTTTCATTATGAAAAAAAGATAATCTTGAACTGTGGCAAACTTGTGTATCGCCATTGATTTTTTTCACGTTTTTTATTTCTTGACTTTTCATTTTTCGTACGTTAGGGGAGTATTTTGACCAACTTTTTTTAAGCATTTGGGCACTGCTATCGGCATACGCCGATTTGCGGCTATCTCGTCGTTTCTAATGCGAATTCGCTTCAGCAACACGGCTATTGAGATTGAACCAACTGCTACCATGATTCATGACAACGACGATTACTATCATTACATAGAGTGCCACGGCGAATATGTCCAATCGTGCATGCGCTGTCTTCTGGTTTTATTCTGTTAATTTTTTTCATCTTCTTTTGCAATTCGTTTTTTGATGAAAAGTTACTAAAGTCGATATCCACTGTTTGAATCTCCAGGTTTGGAATCTCCAGGCTGGAATCACAATATGCTGTTTAAGTCCGCAATCGGCCACTGAGTTGTATTCCGCAAATGGGATGAACTTCATGTCTTTCCAGGTCGTCTTTGTTTTCTCAATTGAAACGCTGTGCCGTAATGATTGCAGAATTGCGTTGACGTGAGCATTAACTGCAACACCATTGGTCAAGTATGCGACTGTGCATTTTTCATCAGGTTTTGAAAACTGTATATTCGCACATATCTGAGCAAGTTAGACATGCTTAATGTTGTAACCCGTCTGCCGTGCAAGCGTACACATCAGTGCATCGTTCTTTGTCTACTTTCATTGGTGCGCCATCTATCAACATGGCCATGTGTTGGACGGCCGTAACCTTCTTTAGTGTTGAATTCTGTTGGCTTTGAATTAGTCCGTAATATTTCAAAATGTCCGTCTGATAACCGTAAAAACGTTACTTGGAATGTCATTCTGACGCCATCTTCTGTGTAAAGTGCTCTCATCAATGACGGTCGAGAAATTTCCGAGATCTTCTTGATCATTTTCGAGCAGTACTCCACACACTTCAGTCACCAATGTATAATTTCATAAGGGGAAAACCCCTTATGATTTTAAAAGCTTACAAGTAACTACCTTATTTATGCTTTATTCAGAATACCGTCTCAAAGTGAGACGATCTTTTTATATCCTAGAAACCAGTTGACGTTTTAGGCGTCAGCTGGACATATGCATAATACCCAAGCTATTCTCGGCGCTCGCATAACAGCTGCGCGCCCACAAGGCCAGAACGCAGTATTAAACCGTATACAAAGCGATATCTTATTCACGGCATTTGTTGAATAATGAGGGATTCAATCTGAGATCGTTTTTTATTAAGGAGGTGCGTAACCCTTTGTTTACAAATATGACATGCCAAAAAAGTGATCGTAAAAAATGTTGTATACTGTGGATTTCAATGAACTTTTTTGAAACATACTCCCGAAAGTACCGCGCATCAGCTAATTTGTTTAACCGAACCAAAACTAGCACCATATGCCACCCACAAAGCCATGAACTTTGCTAAAAATCAAATCGGATATTGGATAAACTTTTACAATTTTGATGATATTGAGTTTTTATTTTCTGTAAAAGGTTTGCTTTAACAAGGAACACAAAACTGTTGTCTTCGATTTTTGAATAAATGTCTGGTAAAAAAAATAATCGCGAAAAACACTAAAAAATACTCAAGTGAGCCAGATTCACGACCATGAATTATAATGATAAAAAACAGTTATCAAAAATCGGCGTCAAACGTTTTCAGCGTCTTGCTTTAGAGCAACTATTACAAAAAAAATAAAATTGATACCACCAAAACTGCTCAAAAAATAAAAATACGGTCCGTAGAAATCATCTGCAAAAACGCATATTCCTGTGTAATAAGTGTCCCCTGTAATGGGATTTAGTAACAATTTTGTGATCAAAGATGTTTTCATATTAAATGGGACATTAGAGAGTATTATACCATCGAAATAATACATAAAAAAGTTGTTTCAGAACATTTTACTTGGACTAATAGTACAAGCGTTTTTTTCATAATCGTGTTGTGTCGAAATTTTTAAACGTCGAAATTTTCTAGATTGTTAATTCCAAATGAACTTGGAAGGACTTTAATATGATCAACAAGCCTCGATCAACNCGTATTTTCCAAATTATCTACTTCAGAATGGCTGTCGCAGTGCGGGATGTATGTCTAACAGACATGTAGTTGTTATTATGTTTAACATTGCTACTTTTGGTTCATTTGGTTTAAGTTCCACATCCTATTAGAACCTAATAATAAGAGCGTATGGTATTTCCAAAATCGAAATCTATTTCAATATCCACGTGTTTTGGCTAAAAACAAATCTTAGATGTAGTACCCTCTTAGATGTAAGTACACGAATTAGGCCCCTGGCAATTGCTTTTTTATCAAAATTAGTATATAGTTTATACTGTTCGCAATTTTGAACGTGCATTATTACACAGGCAAAGTTTCAGACATATTTTTCTACAGAGAAAATTTCACCATGCATGACTTGCGTTTTTGTGAAATAATTTTTTTACAAACTGGGGGAAATTGGATACTATTAGGAGAAATTGGATTTTGTCGTGTTTGGTCTAAAGATACTGGAAAATATGTTGGTGAATTTTTTTTTTTTTGCTAAAATGATTAAAGATAATGGTACACAAGATAAAGGTTCATCTAGTGTATATCACTACACCTAACTGTAAATGCATAAACTGTATGAAATACAATTGTATAAATATTATGAATCTGATGAACGTAAATTGTGTATACTACCGTATGTTTTTATATTTAGTCATATTCTAGCAGGTTGTTTTATTGCCTAATAGTCTATTAGTAATAGACTACACTGCTTAAGGGGTTAT
>SCLG01000031.1:565894-577062 GCA_004367875.1 Oikopleura albicans
TACTTTTAGATGACGAATGTTCAATGCCAAAAGAACTGAATGTGGTACATTTTAATGATCGCGGTGATACGAGTCTGAGTCCCAGTTCAACTTATACGTATAAAATCGGGGACTACTCAATCGACCTAACCAAATTCACACACACTCGCTGGTATGCGCGGGGATTTTTAAACAACGGAAACCCGGAATCGTATGGAACGTTAAATGGTCTTGAAGCAAATTCGCAATATGTGTTGGATATCTACCAATACTACGAGGAACATGATCCGAAATTATCCGGCATCGGAGAAATCGTCGTTGCTGGACAAGTTCAAACAACAACGTCAAGAAAATCCGATAATCCCACCGCACAGTTTCGAGCGACCTCAGATGGAAACGGTCAAATCAAAGTTGTCTTCCGTCATGAAGGGCCCAGCAGTAATCAAATAAGATTCTCGGGAATCGGAATTGGGAAAATGGAATGCAAGGGTGAGCAAAGACACTTTACATTATTTTTTTTTCATGTTGAATTATTTTTTATACCGCCATGAATCAGCGCAAATTTAGGTTTGCTAAGATAACCCCAGGGGTAAGGATACAAATTAACCCATTTAGGTTTACTGCGAACACTTCTTTATAAGTTATATAACGTAACCCTTGTTAACGTAACAAATAAATAACTTTTCCACCTCCGCACAACGCAACTAATTTAATTAAATCCGGTTAGGTAGATGAAACCTACCGTAGATGGTGATATAAATAAGAATACAAGTACACGGTTTTCAATGAAAATTTTCATCATGTTATATGTAATACCGCATAATTTACAGGGGATCGCCAAATAAGGGTCTCTTAAATAAGGGTTGCTTTCGCCAAATATTATTGCTCCAAATAAGGGTCCTCATTTTAGCATTTATTCTTACTGATATTTTTTACTATTTTATTCTCCGTTTATAGAAATACTTAATTAAAAGTATTATTTAACTCAACTATAATCTTACATTTGATAAAAATCCAACGAACAGCACTTAAATCTGGTTATTTTGGGTTCGCAATGAAAAGGTCGGGTCGCCATATAAAGGTCGGTTTTTCAAAACACGAAAACGGCTCTTATTTGGCGACCCCCTGTATTACATATCAGCTAAATAATCAACGTTCTTTCAAATTGAGGTACGTGTAATTTATTTATTGCAGTTTGCGTTGATTGAAAAGTAATTGCTACTTTGGAATAATATACTTATGACACACTTGGGGTGCCATAAGTCGTCATCGTTTGTTTAAAAATAAAATTTTTAGTTCAAAGATGTAAAATACCACCAAAAATGAGTTCTGGGAATTTCAACGATCGCGGTGATACATCGTTGAGCTCAAGTGCGACCTACACGTATCAGATTGGAGACTACGCAATTGACCTTACCAAATTTACACACACTCGTAGGTACGCAGGGGGATTTTTAAACAACGCGAACCCTGAATCCTATGGGATAATCAATGGTCTGGATGCAAATTCCAAATATGTGCTAGATATCTATCAATATTACGCGGAACATGACGATAAATTGACTGGAATTGGTCAAATCACCGTCAATGGACAAACGCAAACAACTAGATCAAACAAATCCGAAAAACCGACCGCACAGTTTCGAACAACGGCCGATGAAAAGGGTCAAATCAAAATAATTTTCCGCCACGCTGGAACGAGTGATAATCAGATTCGTTTTTCCGGCATTGGAATTGGGAAAATGGAATGCAAAGGTTAGCTCAAATAATTCCTATTGTCCGCGTAACACCTTAATTGTCCCGCGCTGCCATTTTTAATTGGTCGAGTTACCATAACAACGCGAAAACAAAAAATAACAATTTCTTTCTTTTTTTGTTCCGCGGATAATTAGGTTGGAAGCAACTTCGCCGTTTTCAACCTATTATTTTAATGTTTTGAAAATGACTTTTCAATCCTCATTAGTTAACAATTTCTGAATTCACGAGTTTTCATTGTTTTTAAATTGAATACACACGAATCGAACCGTTATGACGTCACCATTTCAGTCTCACTTTGAATTTAATTGGTTTATTCAAGAAATACAATTTATACTCGTATTTATAGAAACTATATGTAAGAAACCGACTGATATAAGCGTTGGAAGCTTTGACGATCGGGGTGATTCTGACCTGCAATCCGGTCGTAGATATGTGCAGAAAGTTGGGGAGTACGCAGTCCACCTTACCGACTTTACGCACACTCGGGGGTATGTGCGGGGTTTCTTAAACAACGCAAATCCTGAATCTTACGGTACGATCACCGGTCTGGAACCAAATTCCTATTATGTATTGGATGTCTACCAATACTACAATGGATTCGACCCAGATTTAACCGGGACCGGCGAAATCACGATCAATGGCCAAACGAAAACGACTACATCAAGTGCATCTGAGAAGCCAACCGCTCAGTTTCACGCAACAGCTGATGATAATGGGAAAATTGAGATAATATTTCGGCATTCCGGACCAGGTGAAAATCAAATTCGCTTCTCCGGAATGGGCATTGGGAAAATGGAATGCGCAGCCGAACAAGGTAATAACTATGAAACGTTCATTTTGTATTTAATAACTTCCAACAAAAAAAATGAGAACGAAAATCAAATATCCCTTACATAATTTATTTGAAAAATAAAATAAATTATCACTCTTAACCCTAGACAGCCCAGACGTAATCGTAACCACGCTTGGCAAATTTACCGGTTTTAAGCTGAATTAGGACCCATAGTCTATCGAATACACCACCTGTCTACGTAACTTAACACAACGTAACTTAACAAAATTGACGTAACTTAACAAAAATGACGTAACTTAACAAAATAAAATCAGTCTTTCTTGTTTTTTGATTTTTATTTTAAAACGTTGTACCATTGTACCAAAAAGTTGTTTTGAACGTCAATTAGACCGTTGGTAGAGTAGAAGTAAGTATAGAGAAAATAATTTTGACACGAAAATCTAGAAAAGGGGGCAAATTGACCTAACTTAACAGTTTTTAATAGTTTTCAAGCCCTTCCGCCTACGCACTACCCATCTAACTTAACAAAATGGGGGTAACTTAACACCTTTTTTGTTAAGTTACGTAGACAGGTGGTGTAATTAAAATTAACAACACTGCTTAAAAGTATGTTTAAATATAAAGCTTGATCCGACCAATTTGAATCAGCGAATTTGGTTATCGTCGATAACTTATGGAAAATTTCTTGGTGAAAGGTTATATCTGCTCCGGTTCTTTTGGTCCCTATTAAAATATTGTTTCGCCAAACCGATCCTTTAATTATTTTGCGCTAATAGGGGCCAGTTAATTAAAAACTAGTTATCCCAAATATTAGAACTTAAAAATTTAAATAAAAATGTGAAACATTAAGCTCTCAAAATGTCCGTAGTGGGCTCTAGAATTTTCCAGAGCACGCCACAGAGATTTTGGGAATTTTATTTTTCACACTTTTTTATTAAACTTTCAAGTTCTATGACTTGACAAAATTAGCTTTTAATTAAATGAGCCCAAAACCCTTAAAACACCGTTTTGACGAAAAAAAACCCAAAAGAACCGAAGCAGATATATTATCAAAAACAGATATTTCCAGGCAGTCTGCGCTGTCTAAAGTTAATATCGTATATATAATATAATATACGCTTTTTTATAATTTATAATTCAAATCATGAATTATAATTTAGAATATTAACAACAATATANAAGTTGGGGAGTACGCAGTCCACCTTACCGACTTTACGCACACTCGGGGGTATGTGCGGGGTTTCTTAAACAACGCAAATCCTGAATCTTACGGTACGATCACCGGTCTGGAACCAAATTCCTATTATGTATTGGATGTCTACCAATACTACAATGGATTCGACCCAGATGTAACCGGGACCGGCGAAATCACGATCAATGGCCAGACGAAAACGACTACATCAAGTGCATCTGAGAAACCAACCGCTCAGTTTCACGCAACAGCTGATGATAATGGGAAAATTGAGATAATATTTCGGCACTCCGGACCAGGTGAAAATCAAATTCGCTTCTCCGGAATGGGCATTGGGAAAATTGAATGCGCAGTCGAACAAGGTAATAACTATGAAACGTTCTTTTTGTATTAAACACTCCCAACTTGCAAAAACAAATCTAATATCCCTTTTATAATTTATTTGAAAAATAAAATAAATTATTACTCTTAACCCTAGACAGCGCAGTCGTAATCGTAACCACGCTTGGCTAAGTGACCGGTTTTTAAGGAAAATTAGGACCCATAGTCTATCGAATAATTAAAATTAACAACACTACTTAAAAGTATGCTTTAATATAAAGCTTGATCCGACCAATTTGAATCAGCGAAATTGGTTATCAAAAATTTGTTGTTGAAACGTTATATCTGCTTCGGTTCTTTTGGTCCCTATTTAAATCTTAATCATTGGGACCAAAACGGTCCTTTAATTATTTTGCGCTAATAGGGGCCATTTAATTAAAAACTAGTTTTGCCAAATTATAGAACTTGAAAAATTAATTAATTAAAAATATGAAAAAATAAAGTTCTCAAAATGTGTGTAGTGAACACTAAAAATTTTTGTAGATCAAAAAAAAGTTACTCTCAAAAAATTCTAGAGCTCGCCCCGGAGATTTTGAGAATTTTTTTTTTTTCTACATTTTCTTATCTGTTCAAGTTCAAGTATAACTTGACAAAATTAGTTTTTAATTAAACCAGCCCAAAACCCTTAAAACGCCGTTTTGGCGAAAAAAAGATCTTAATAAGGACCAAAAGAACCGAAGCAGATATATTATCAAAAACAGATATTTCCACAAAGTCTGCGCTGTCTAAAGTTAATATCGTACGTTTTTATAATTTATAATTAAAATCATGAATTATAATTTAGAATATTAACAAAAATATACAATTGAAATATTCCAACGGATAATATTTCAATTTGTCCTTAATTCTAGCTATAACAACAGAAAAGGAGGATTGCTTAAAGATTTGGGATAATACGGATTTCCATATTGGATTTGATCTGATCAGTTCAATCCAGATTGATTTAACTGCTTGCATTCTGGCTTGTTTGACAAATAGCCAGTGTGTTGCGCTCAATTTTATTGACGATGCAGGTTATATCGCGCAACAAAGGTCCAATTGTTTCTTGAAAGATAATATTTTCAAGTCCACCGATGTTACGGGTAGCAGATACCATACAATTGGTGCGGTACGGTGCCACTTTTTGTCAGACAGGCTTCCATCTAGAAAACACGATGAGTTATATCCGAATAAAGGTATTTTGTTTAATAACTATAAATGGCCATTATACATAATTCTTGATGAAAAATTGACATAGTTTTACTTTTAAACCTCGGCCAGTAAAGGGTCCGCGAATTGATCCAAACTTAGGTCAAATGGCTAAAATTAATGTACATACATACCGGTACACGGGCCGGTATAATGTCCGTAAAACCAAAAAACAAAACAGTTTGCGTATCATTAATCAATTGAGTTGAAGATGGGGATACTCATACCGTAAAATAAAGCTCTGCCGATATCTCAATAAAAGCACCAGGGCAAAAATTGGCTCCATAGGAGGGCTCAAAGAACCGAACGGGATGTAGGAAACGGTAAAACTTTTCCGAGCCCGTTGCGGCGTTTTTCCGTGCAAATCCGCTGCCGTCCCGAAAAAAAGTTGTGCAGTTACAACGTTCTCCTGCGAGATTCCGAGTTTTTCGTTTTCACATACTGTGAAATTAGAAATTTTCTAATTCCACATAGAAATTTTCTTATTCCACATAGCAATTTTGTGTTATTAAAAATTGCTAGATGTTGGATAAGATTAAGATTATACACAAGATATGCACTTTAAGGTGAATAACCGTCCAGCCCTTAACCGTCCGGAAAGGGGTTAACCGTCCAGTTTTCAAAAAAGTGGACGGTTTAAGGTTAAAGTGGACGGTTGAAGGCATAACATGTGTAATAATTTATGCTTGAAAAACCCTATTCAAAATTTTAACTTTTTTTTTCTAAACAGGAGCGTTTATTTTGGTATGCGCAATTTTATGGTAAAAAAGGGTTGTTTTGGTTAAAAAACTTCTTCTGGTAACAGACTTCTTTTGGTGAAAGAGCTTCTATTGGTGAAAGAGCTTCTATTGGTAAAAAAGGCTTCTTTGTTACTAATGCTCCCTTTGATATAAAGCTTCTTTTCGTAAAAAGTTCTCTTGGTAAAAAATCTTCTATTGGTAAAAAAAGCTTCTTTGTTACTTTTTATAAAGAAGCTTGTTTCGGTCAGAAAGCTTCGTTTGGTAAAACAGCTTTTTTAGCCAAAACGTTCTTTTGGTACTACTGCTTCTATTGGTACTAAAACTAAACTGACTGCACCAATTGAAGCTTCAGTACCGAAAGACGCTTTAGTACCGAAATAACCTTTTTTACCAAAAGAAGCGCTCTCCATGCATACATATATGGCAGCTTTTTCAAGACACATTTGTACAATAACTCCGCAGGGTATCTAAGGAACTGTACATTGGATAATTTGCTGTAAAATAGAATAAATTTCATCGACAAGCTCTTTCAACTGACATTATTAACGGTTTTTTTAAATTCAGAAGAAGTAACATGTTCATCAAATGATTTTGTAAAAACACAGTGCTCTATTCCCGTCGGAAATTGGGATGTTGCGTTAAAAGAGCAATTGTCAAGTTCAGCGTGTATAAAAGACGAAACTTACCAACTGGCAAGTGGTGTATTGTGGGTGTCTGAGGGTTGCAGAGGAATTTTCACCCTTACTCATACAGGTAAAAGTGTTTTCTGCAAAAGTTTGAATAAACTGTTATGAATACCCAACTTGATAAAAAATAGTACGGTAGGAAAATTACAACTAATACAACACACTTTGCGCTCACGGGCGGTTCAAATGACTTTTAGTGGACGGTTAAAGGCATAACCTGTGTAGTTATTTACATTCTTTACATTGATGGTATCGATATATGTTTGTACCGTATCACAGCGCTCAGACTGCAACGGTGACCTCATAATAGCGGTACAAATCCTAAGAGAATAAATCATAAGAGAATTACTCAAACCATTGAAGTCTGAGCGCTGTCATACGGTATAAATTTCATTTTTTTTTCAATTTAATTAATTCAGATGGAACCTCCAAACCAACACAGAAAGCCTCAACGTATAAAACTACCCAAGACTACAATTACTTGGAGAATGGCGCAATATTGAGCTCATTCGATTCAATCAAGCGAGGTGTGAAATTTTCGGTGGTGGCCGAAAAAGATGTTCACATTTCTCTCTCGAAAACAAACCCACCCACTGAAGATAGTTGGGAAATTGTTCTTGGCGGTTGGCGTGGAACCAAATCCGTTCTCCGGTCAAGTCACCAAGGAACGAATTTGGTTACAGTGGAACATTCGAAAAACGACTTTTTAAAGGTACAAAAATGTTGATGTAAGCGAAAAAATACACAAGAGACCTCAGTCAAGAGTCTTGACTCAAGACTCCTTACTCAGGAGTAGTCTAAATTAGACTCTAATAGCTTATTAGTAATAAGGTACTTTGACTAGTTGTTTTTCTATGACCCTAATTTTTTACAGCATAATACGTAAGACATTTTAGATTTGCGAGCATTAATCTAGTTATTAAGACGATCCAAAATACACGGGGTTGCTGAATAATAACCTGCTAAATAAGGGTCGCTTCTGCTAAATTTGCGTCACTTTTTCGATAAAAATATAATTGCTCCAAATCAGGGTCGCTGTTCTTAAGGACGGGTCATTACTTCCCATAATTATTTTTTATTAGTTTTTGATCCTTTTAGGACTAAATTCGACCGAATACTTTAATATTTTAAATATTAGAATCATGATATATCAATATTTCAGTGGATACAAAATTTTGAGCTGAAAATTACTGAAACAAGCATTGGCCTGTTCGACCCGGATGGGAACGAAATAATCAAATACGATCAATTTGATGGTAAAGATATTAAATACTTATACATAGCAGGTGGATGGGGAACAACCATTGAATGGACGGTGGAAGTTAATACAGATATTAAAGGTAATATTCGAATGATTCTTCGTCAAAGTCAAAAAAATCTAATCATCAGTCTAAGGCAGGGCTCGGCACGAGTGGCTTTTGGCACATGACTCGGCTTACAAAAACCCAAGTCAATTTTTTGAGGGTCAAAAAAAGAAAATTCAATTTTTTCAAAGCGTTAAAAAGCCAAGCAAAGCCATTTTTTCGAAAAAGCACATTTGGCTTTAAAGTCAGTAGAAAATGCATTTAAGCTTTAAAGCCAGCTAAAATTACATTTTTTGGAGAAGGTACAAACCCAATTTTTTTTATTTTTTTTTTGGTTTATGTTGCTCAACAGATAATAACACATTGTAATATTTTTTAGATATACCAAAAAGAACTACGAAAATATATTCAACTGTCGAAGACAACAATTACATGGAAAATGGCGCAATTTTGTCTTCCTTGTATGCAATAAAGCAAGGCGTAGAGTTTTCCGTTGAAATGAGCAAGGATGTACACATTTCTCTCTCTAAAACAAACCCACCCACTAAAGATAGTTGGGAAATTGTCCTTGGTGGATGGCGTGGGACTAAATCCGTCCTTCGTTCAAGTCACCAAGGAACAAATCTGGTAACGGTGGAACATTCTACACAACAATTTTCACAGGTAGTAAAGTAGTTATAATCAATTTTTTTCTCTACTTCAATTTTCTAAAATTTGACATTCAAGTACAACTTATTTTTATTCCATTTTTTTGTCTTGGCTCGAAGTTGGTTTTACAATTTCGACAAAAAAAATCAGACAATTCAGTTGTAAACGCGAATTAGTGAATGTTTTTTTTATCAGCAACTAATAAAAAATTTTAGTGGTTGCAAAATTTTGAGCTGAAAATAACAGATTCAAGCATTGGCCTTTACGACCTAAGTGGAAACGCAATCATCGAATACGATAATTTTGATAGCAAAGACATAAAATATTTACATATCGCTGGTGGATGGGGAACCACTGGTGAATGGACTGTGACTAGTGCAAATGAAGGTAAAACTTTGAAGTTGTAATTCGAAATATCAGATAAAAAAGGAATTTATGTAATAATGGACTGATGATTATTCTACAATTTTATTTTACAATTTATAACAGTTTTTTATTATCAACCTAAACTTGTATTCTAGCTCAAAACACGTGTAAAACAGACCCATGTGACGTAACAGCCACGTGTGTCGACCTCGGTGATTCAAATGCTTGTGTTTGCGATGATGGTCTTATCAGCGATGGGCGTGGATGCATCGCCACCCAAATGCCCCAAGTCAGAGATTGACCACTGAAAAAAAAAGTTTCCTCGTGTTTTTTCTGCCTTTTTGGCCATTTTTGGTGGGGTCAAAAAATGTCATATGACCCCCCTAAGGGGGTCAAATTACAAGTTGCTCGTATGAGAATGGCAGACCCCTCATTCGATTGCAGTTTTCATGGCACCCCTCAAAAGTGACCATGAAAAATTCAAAAAATGTAATTTGACCCCGATATGACCCTTGAAACAGGGGTAAAATTACTTATCTTTCGCACGACCTTTCTAAACAGTGACAGTACCCCCAAACGATTCCTACTGGCGCGAATAACCTTACGAATGCCCTTCCGTGGCCTGAATAAAAGCTTAGTTCATCTCTACCCCAAGTTTACACCGGTATTTCGTTGGAAATGTCACAGCCCTTCCATCCGGATTTAGAAGACGAGTCAACCGAATTATACCAGCAAACAACAAAAGCACTTTTTCAAGATGTCGGCAAAGTGTTGAGCAGCTTAGATAATGGCGCAACCAGTAAAGTTGGTGATGTTTATTACACAAACTCATCCGACGGACGTAAACGACGAAGTAGTGGCAGCACAATAGCAAACATTGAAATTCAATCAACCTTGAGCCAAACCGGACAGGATCCGGGTTTCAAATATCAGAATTGTATTAAAAAAGCCGTCTTACAACTTCAAGTTTTTTTCTATTTTTCGACAAATTTTGTTAGAACACAACGAAGAATTCGAGTAGTTTGAATTCATAAAAAAATAATAAAGACAATCAACAGTTTTGAGTAACACATTACTATACAGTCCTTGATTCCATAACAGCCGTTTTCTATTCTCAAAAAAGCGGCCGTTATGGGGTAAACGGCGGTTATGGAATTAGGCTCCTTAGGGGGTTCATTTGGGAAAAAAATAAAACAAAATTGCCTATTTAATTTTAACTCCCAAGGCTAAATGTTTATTTTACGACTTTTTCGTAATGATTTATATGCCAGTCTTGTATTACAGGGGTAATTTCTGACACTTGCATTGAAATGCCTTATTTTTCAATACGTTAATTAAAAACGGCGGTTCCTACCCAACTGTCTTGAAATGAAAAAAAGAAAAAAAAAACGATGAAAAAAAAGGAAAAAAGCGCGCTGCTTGAAAACAAAAGTAGTCGTGTGAATTTTCAAGCGAAACAAAAGGAACACAAACATATTAATGAGAGACAAGAACCAAATTATTTTATACACAGAATTTTATTTTTTTTTTCATTTTTTTTTATGTACAGCATTGATTAAATTATGAGTCATAATTCTCATGGTCATGGGAAGTGTAAAAATTGTTAAGTTGTTCATAATTAACATTCTAGGAGTTTCATAGGGGCGATGAAGAAATGCCCGTAAAGGATGGCTCATTTAAAATGAGTCCTTTGAATAATAAATCGAATGAAAGTTAAGTTTAGCAGTCAAATTTATAAACTTATGCAAAATACGCCTCTAAACTACGCCAAAAGTGCGTGATTTGACCGGATATGGACCAATTTCACGGTTTATCGACAACGCTCGCCCTACCCAACCGAGAGTTTTAATATTTTATTTTACAATCTTGTATACTCACAGATGTAACTCAGCTGTTGTTCTCCGAAAAATTTGTGTTAACGCGTTCAAATCCAAAAAAAGAACTAAACATATATTGAGTGATTACTGAGAAGTAACACTGAACATGATTTTTGAAAAAAAAATTTTTTTTGTAAGGAAAATTTGCGTTTTTTGCTAGTAAAAATTACTGTTTTTTTAGTTTTTTAATTTGAAACGTAAAACTCTCATAAAGACGGAAAACGTAATTTAGGACATTTTTAGTTTTCGTGCACGA
>SCLG01000031.1:577146-606931 GCA_004367875.1 Oikopleura albicans
TTGGGTTCCACCGAAAAACGGCCGTTATGGGATAATCACTTTTTGGAGGAAAAAACGGCCGTTATGGGATAAACGGCCGTAATGGAAGCGCCCGTTAAGGAATCAAGGACTGTAGATGAATTATCTTAAGATGAATAAATTGATTCAAGTCAATCACTCAGCTATAAGTTACAGTCTGTAAGGGCTTAATTTAAAATGTTTTTGAGCATAACAAAGTTTTGCAAATAATAGTTTTAGGACCTGGATTGTATACAGAACGTTTCTAAATTGATAGTTGGATTTAAACTTCCAATAAATCACATTAATATAAGTATTTCATATTGTCATAAACCGAAGGAAAATGTCATTAACCCTGAACAGGAAAAATCTGTTAACGCAAACATCAAACAAAGTCTCACCTCCGCCGTGGCATCTGGGCAAATCAGGGGCGCTACCAGTGTCACGAAAGCTCCAATAGTAAGAAGTTAGTAAAAAAACTACTATCGTTATCATTTAATGATGTACTTAATAAGTACATAATTACATTAAGCTCATAATGACAATTTGTACTAATCTTTAATATAACTTCAGGAAAACGATGTACTCGAAATAACGGAGACTGCGAGCAAACATGTGTACCGTGGGGTAAACTGGGAAAACGGTCTTACTGCGAATGCGACACGGAATACGATTTAATGGAGGACGGCCAAAGCTGCAAATTAAGTATGAATTAATTGGACATACTAGTACATACCTTAATGTAATATTAAAACTTTAAGTAATACTGTGTCGCAGCTTAGAATGTTGGGCTTTGAGGAATCTTAAGATTCTTTTAACGCTATTTTAGCATCACCGTGACGGTTTGAACTCTATCGCAGGGTTAATACCTTACGTTATAACGCATAACGTTCAAATATTTTTTTTATGAAATGACATTTTCCAATCATTCTTTTAGAAACCAATCCAAAATGGGGAGAATGGATAGCCGATGGCCAATGTACCCACAATTGTGGAGGTGGTACTCAAAACTTTAGTCGAGAATGTTTACATGGAGCTGTTAGCGACTGTTTGGCTCTCAATGATGGGATTGACAGAAAAAATGAACCATGCAATGCACACCCATGCCCAGGTAATGTCATATTGTTTTTATTGTTAACTTGTGGTTTATTCGCAATATTTGGTATAAAACGAATCGTCCACCGGCATTAGAATATTTCAAAAAAAAAATAATAACTCGAAGTAGTTTATTAAAATTGCAACAGAATGTAGGCCTACCTAGGTATATTTTTTCTTTTAACACGCAAAAAGCCTTTTGCATAATGAAATACCGGTTCAACACGGTTAAAGTTATTTTTAACAAATGATTAGAATGGGCCGAATGGATGACCGATGGATCTTGTTCGGCCGACTGCGGCGGTGGCCAACAGACTTTCCGGCGCGCTTGTAAAACCGGTGTGCTTGACCACTGTTTAGAGTTAGATGACGACAACGACGTAAAAAATGAACCTTGCAACGAACAAGACTGTCCAAGTAAGACAAATCGTTACTGGGAAAAATCGTTAATGGAAAAATCTTGACCCTCACAGCTAAAACTTTCTAGCCTAAAAGTAAAATGTAATAGGCAATAGGTTACCTTTTAATAGGTTATAAATTCTATAGCATTAAAAAAATGTTTCATCGGATAAAGGTTTAATTTATACCGTATAATTTATAATATATGAACTGATACTTTATACGGTATAAAGTAGCAGTTCATTTATTATTACAGGGTGAGGTAATATAGATGCTAAGCCGTTTTTGGTTCGCGAGTGCGCTGAGGGAATATAAATCATCAAAAAACGGCTTAGCATCTATATCACCTCATCCTGTATATCGCAAATAGTCAATGTTTGGTAAGGTTCAAAATTATTTTTTTTTGTATTGTGAAACTATATACAGGGGGCTTCATAGTAAGGGCCACCTTTTTCGATTTTCAAAAGTGCCAAAAAATGGCCCTTACTTTGGGTGAGCGGCCATTACTTTGGGGCCCTTATTTTGGGGTCCCCTGTAATGTGTAATTTACCATTTTCTTTAATAACCGATCAATTTTTTCTGTTGTCTTTTCTATATTTATATCTTATAAATTATAAGTAAATAATTTATCAGGATGGGGTGATTGGACATCGGACGGAATATGTTCAACTGACTGCGGTGGCGGAATTCAGACATTCCGGCGAGTATGTGAAAACGGTAGTCCAGACGAATGTGACGGCCCGGACCTTAGAACCGAACCCTGCAACATCCAGCCATGTGCAGGTGAATAATTCGAAACAGAGTGGCTATAAATTATATTATATGTAATGGGTCAACAAATAATATGAAATGTCAAGTTCTTCTCGTATAGAAGATAATAAATAAAATACATACTGTAGAATGGAGCAAATGGGTCGAAGAAGGAAGCTGTAGTGCTAGTTGTTCCGGTGGACTCCAAACATTCCGTCGAACCTGTCTAAATGGAATCGTTAGCGATTGCGTGAGTTTACATGGCGGCAAAGAAACAAGAACTGAAACTTGCAACGAGCAGGATTGTCCACGTAAGTAAAAAATAATATCCACACGAATGTTCAAAAATATTAATGCAAAATATTAAAATGTAAGTTGTTAAAATGATACTACCTGACGGGTTATCTTACCTTTGTAAACGCTTAAAAAACGGTTAGATAACCCAACTCTGGTAAGATAATCACTTACGGTGTAGGTGGAAACCTCTACGTTTTTGTCCGAAAAGTGGTAAGATAAGCCAGTCTTGGTAAGATAACCCGTCAAGTGGTGTCAATGTAAAATATCAGAAAGAAACTCTCAGAATGATTTTCAGAGGAGTAAAAATATTAGGTAACTTAAAAAGGTGCTCAAGAATTTTTTTTGTTGTTGTTTTATGAACAGTAACCTTTTCACCTGCACAAGACATAATGTACCACCTGACAGCTTACTTTTATAAACGGTAAAAGAGGGTAAGATAACAGAACTGTGATAAAATAACCCGTCAGTGCGTTTGGTTAAATAATTTAAAGCATCTAGACGTTTTGGTTCAAAAAGTGGTAGATATCTATAGATAACCTTTGCTTAAATAATCCGTCAGAGAGTGTAGATTAGGTTGCAAAATTATCTGTTTAGCGGAGTGGGCTGCCTGGAAAGAATGGGGTAGTTGTTCCGGTGTCTGTGGAGAGACCGGTACCAGACAACGATTGCGAGAATGTCTCGTTTTTGCGGCTTCTGATCTTGAATGTGTAGGCAATGATAACGAATCAAAACCCTGCAATGCGCCGCCTTGTGCAAGTGAGACTTAGATTATTCAGAAGAAACTCTAGTGTCAGATGAATGTTAAACGTAATTTTTAATCCACTTATTTAGTCTGGGCAGAATGGTCATCCTCTACGGGCTGTTCTGCCACTTGCGGTAGCGGTACACAAACTTTCACCCGGAGCTGTGAAAATGCATCCATTGATGAATGTACGAAGTCGGGGGAATCCAATATCAAAACAGAAGAGTGCAACAAACGGGCATGTCCAGGTTTGTTTTTGAAAAAACGAAATAAGAAAAATAATGTTATTTCCGTGAATATATTTCTTGAAATTGTATTATACCCAACTAAACATTCGACATAATAATTTTTTAAAAATTTTATTACAAATCGGAATGTCCCATAACCAATATTTGAATAGATATGAAATAAAAAAATCCGAAACTTACGGACCTACCGGGAAAATTTTTTATGAACCGGTTTGAAATTGGGCATCTGATCCTGCTAATTATCATTTTGAAACTTAAGAATGGGGAGATTGGGCAATAGTGTCAAGTATACCATGTACTGCAACTTGCGGTGGTGGTTTACAGCGTATGGTACGAGAGTGCCAGTATGGTGAAATTCGGGATTGTGAATCTTTGCATGGTGGAATTCACGAAAAAGAAATTGCTTGTAATGAAGATCTATGTCCAGGTAATTAAATTGTTCACGAAATAAAGATATGCTTATCTCGTCCTGATTTTGAAACGCGAAAAAAAATTAGCGGAAATGCATGTTTCTCCTTAAAAGCGGCACTTAAGAGGGAGAGGACTGTAAAACAAAAATATTTTAAAAGAAGGAAATCGCCTTTCGGTGATTTGCCTTTCGGTGATTGGCCGAGCGCGCACAAAAAAGACCAATGACAGGCCACATAGGCCTCAGACGCGCTGTCAAGCAACGTTACCGAAAAGTGGTAACATTATTTATTTTTTTCGCGTATGAAAATCACTACGATACATCAGTTATGAGCTCTTCAAAACTGGCATAACTTGTTTTTTACCCAAACCGAGTAATGTTTTGAATATCATTCATATCATTCATAGAACCCTGCAATGAACCGCCTTGTGCAAGTGAGATTTATCTTATTTTTATCTTTATTATCTTCAATTTTTAATCCACTTATGTAGTCTGGGCAGAATGGTCATCCTCTACGGGCTGTTCTGCTACTTGTGGTAGTGGTACACAAATTTTTACACGAAGCTGTGAAAATGCATCCATGAATGAATGTGAGAAGTCAGGAGAATCCAGCATAAAAATGGAAGAGTGCAACAAACGGCCATGTCCAGGTTTGTTTTTGACAAAAAAGGAATCAAAAAATATTGTTATTTTCGTGAATATATTTTATTGAATATCCATTTGGCATACTATTTTTTCAAAGATATTTTTACATTGTACATTGTACATATTATTACATTGTACGAATCGGAATGTCCCATAACCAATATTTGGTAAAATATCAAATAAAAAAAAACTAACAATACGATTTAAAAAGTAATATTATACATCTAATATTTACATGACATTTGTATGATATAATATGTACATTTACGATTTAATACTATTTGATAGTATTGTTTCGAGTCCTTTAATATTCCAAAAAGAGGTTTAAAATATTCATAATTCCGAACGTTAGGGACGAGCCGGAGAACAATTATTCCGAACCAATTTGAAAGTACATAACATGTGATCCTACTTATATAATAAAATATTAATTAAAAATATCTTTAATATCTTTTTAAACTTATAGAATGGGGCGATTGGGCACTAGTATCAAGTGTACCATGTACTGTAACTTGCGGTGGTGGTTTACAGCGCATGATACGAGAGTGTCAGTATGGCGAAATTCAGGATTGCGAATCTATGCATGGTGGAATTCACGAAAAACAAGTTTCTTGTAATGAAAATCCATGTCCAGGTGATTCATTTTATGACAAAAAATGCTTATAAGCCGTGAATTTGTCTTTAAATAAATTTTAATGGGAATTTTCGAAGCGAAACAGGTCTAAAATACAAAACAAAATAGTTATTTTTCAGTTTTTTAACCCGTTGACAAGAAACACTTTAAAGGTTCACCACGAGGTTCGCGGTAGTCGGCTACCATTTATATTCTAAAATCAAGTAATTTGAGACAATTATAAAATCGAATCAAATCCTCGGGTGGGGGCTATATCTATAGACTAGTTTTTTCTGAACCGGTTTGAAAAGACAATTGAGCATTTGATCCTGCTGATTATAATTTTGAAACTTTAGAATGGGGAGATTGGGCAATAGTGTCAAGTATACCATGTACTGTAACTTGCGGTGGTGGTTTACAGCGTATGGTACGAGAGTGCCAGTATGGTGAAATTCGGGATTGTGAATCTATGCATGGTGGGATGCACGAAAAACAAGTTGCTTGTAATGAAAATCCATGTCCAGGTGATTAAATTTTTCGAGTATTAAATATGCTTATAACATAAGTTATGAACTCTTCAAAACTGGCTTAACTCTCAGGGGGAAGGAGTTTTTGGGAACCCGTAGGGGGAAATGCGTGTAAATAAACACGCACTTAAAAAAATCACAATAATTCGCAATAATTCAAAAAAACTGGTAAAGCCAAGTTGTAGAGCTCGTCAAACTACGGTGATCTGACTATTCAGAAATTGATTTGGGTCACCATTTGGGCCACCAGGGCCCACTAGAGAGCTGTTTGAAATCTTCAACCTACGCAAAAAATAACAATCGAATTTTCTCGAAAAATTGAGGGGAGGTCACCAATACCCGTTTTGCCCTACGGGGCCTCCATATGCTTTAAATCGACGAAAAAACCCAGTTGCGTGTCTGATTACACAAACTTCCCCCTGTGAGTTAACTTGTTAATTTTTCTCAAACCGCGTTAGGTTTTAAATACCATTCATACCGAACCTTTGTATAGGCTGGTGCGACATAATGTCAATATTATTTTAAAATACCACTTACTTAACTTAACGTTCCAAAATAAATTAACTAACAAAATAATAGTAAAAAATGTGTTAAGTTACTTTAAGATTGTTAAGTTCTTAAGGTAGTGTGTGAGTGGATAACATGACACGATTATGGTGTAATACCGTTTTTTTAAGAATGGAATGAATGGGTCTCAGATGAATGTTCTGCTAAATGCGGCGGTGGCACCAAAACGTTCACTAGGTCTTGTCTACATGGCGAAGTTAATGATTGTTTAGCACTTAATGACGGTACAGCTGCAAAAACGGAAAGCTGCAATGATCATGCCTGTCCAGGTACAATTGAGTATTATATTTTTCGGTATCTTTTACGATTCACATGGCACATCGGAGATGAGAACTTTGCAATAATATTCTTTAGTATTCTTTCTGTTTTAGGTTTTGTGTACAAAGTAAATAAAACAGTTTTGTTAAGAATATTGAAAATTTATTGGATTCGCTTGAATTTTGTCTCTCTTTGAAATAGAGGGCACACTTTTTCATTTCAACGCTTAAATTGACGCTACGAAATGTATTCGAATTACACTTGACTTACCTAAAAGTCCTTATAAACGTTTTAATACATCTGATTTCACAGGTGATCTCCAGAAAAACAGTAAAATATTATTACTGGAATTACTGGTAGATGCACATATTTAGTTTGTAATACAGTCCCTACCTCAAAATCGTTACGCTCAAAATCGTTACGAAATGACGTCATACCTCAAAATCGTTACATCTGATTATATATTAGCTTGACGCCATATTTACATTTTTCCGAAAATGAGCGCTTCAAGTAATACTTGAAAAGTAACTGTTATATAACTAATATTCACTAGAATGGGATGATTGGGTTATAAGTGGAAGCGGTAACGGATGTTGTAATGAATTTGGATGCGGTATTGAATGTGGCGGTGGAACTCGAACTTTTTACCGAATGTGCAAAAATGGTGCAGAGGCTGATTGCTTGGCTTTGAACGACGGCACATCGACCAGAACAGAGTCTTGTATTGAGCATACATGTCCAGGTTTTTAATGAAAATATTCACATAATGTGAAATTTGCGAAATTACATGTCCGTATTTGCTCTTGCTCAAATAATATCAGATATTATATCATTCACTCAAAATTAATAAAACTTTAAGAATGGGGAGATTGGGCAATAGTGTCAAGTACACCATGTACTGCAACTTGCGGTGGTGGTTTACAGCGCATGGTGCGGGAGTGTCAGTATGGTGAAATTCGGGATTGTGAATCTATGCATGGTGGAATTCACGAAAAACAAGTTGCTTGTAATGAAGATCCATGTCCAGGTGTGAATTTATCACAATTTTAAAAATAGTTAAAATGTAATCTGATGGCATAAGGTACGGCTCGGTAAAGTCAGACATTTTAGTCGCCTTGACTTGACTTTTTGCTCTCAAAAATATTGATTTTGATCAACACTGTAAGTATTCCTTGTTTAAGAATGGAATGAATGGGTGTCAGTTGAATGTTCTGCAAAATGCGGCGGTGGCTCCCAAACGTTCAGTAGATCTTGTCTGAATGGCGAAATTGAAGATTGTTTAGCGCTTAATGACGGTACAGCTACAAAGACCGAAAGCTGCAATGATCATGCATGTCCAGGTATAATATTTCATACAGTTTTACAATGGTTTTACATGGCCCATCTAGGAGGTGGACAAACTAATTGCGCGGAAGTGCATTTAAAATATTAAAATTATGTGGCTCATTTTGTTTTTGTCCTTCTTGTAATAGGGTATCCCGTCTTGACCGAAGATGGAAAGTATATTCGAGTGTCCCTTGACTTTCGGAAAAAAGTCTTTTAGAGTTATTTGTATAAAATTGAATACCAGAAAATTAACAGTGAACTATTACACTGAAATTGCTATTATGTGACAAAAATGAATCCGCCACGCATTGTGTAAATTTTTTTTTAATGAGCGCAAAAAAGTTTTCTCATTTCATGAAGTAATTTTTAACCACAATTCAAACTAAATTTGACTAGAATGGGATGATTGGGTTATAAGTGGAAGCGGTAATGGATGCTGTAATGAATTTGGATGCGGTATTGAATGTGGCGGTGGAACTCGAACTTTTCACCGAATGTGCAAAAATGGTGCAGAGGCTGATTGCTTGGCTTTGAACGACGGCACCTCGACCAGAACAGAGTCCTGTAATGAGCATACTTGTCCAGGTTCGAATGAAAAATATTAAACATACACGTGAAGCAAAAAATGTTTTTCTTTTGTTTATGAGAAATATAAATAATACTTTTGCATAGAATGGGGAGACTGGGTCGATAGTAATGAATGTTGTAATGACAGCGAGTGCGGTATCGAGTGTGGTGGTGGAACTCAAACTTTCACACGAACCTGTAACTTTGGTAGTCTGGACGACTGCTTGGCGCTAGAAGACGGCTCAGATACCAAAGAAGAAACTTGCAACACACATGCTTGTCCAGGTCAATATTTTAAATGTATAAAAACGCATGCGCTCAATCGGGTCTGTTTTAAGTGCTTATATACTACAAGACTAATAATGTGAAACTAAAATTAACCATAGAATATCTCAACTTGTATAATGTCTAATACAAATTGAAATATTTTGACTTTCCTGAATCTAATACAATAATTTGTTATCAATATGTAACAAATTTTGTGCTTAAACGCCGTTAGATTTTGTTACCAAGATTTACTTATTGTACCATTTTTGACACATGATGTGATTTAGTCTAAAAGTCGGTGTATTGTCCATCAATGTCTGAAAATAATATCAAGATCCAGACGTTTTTGTGATCCGAGAAACCTAGAAAAAACACGCTTTGGACAAACTAGCTCGATAAAACTCACAAAATCAGTTGACGCGCATTTAAGTTTTTTAATTAAAACATCTTGATGACTAGAATGGGCCGAGTGGACTATTGATGGAAGCTGTTCTGTAACTTGTGGTGGTGGTGACCAATCGTTCAACCGATTATGTTTACACGGACAAGTGTCAGAATGTCGGGCTCTGGACGGTGGGGACTCTACAGATTTCAAAACCGAATCTTGTAATGAGCACGAGTGCGGTAAGAAGACTATCATTTGGTATCGGTTTTAGTAGAATCGATGTTTTTCAATGTATTTTTTAAGGGAAATTACAATATACTCAAAACAAATACCATTTTAATTTTCGTTATTGTGCCTATTTTTCACATACTATATTATCATTCACAATAAATCATTCACTTTTGTCATTTCAACCAGTTGATGGCTAGACAAGCTGCTTGATACAGGGTGAGGTAATATAGATGCTAAGCCGTTTTTGGTGACTTATATTCGCTCAGCGCACTCGCGAACCGAACACGGCTTAGCATCTATATTACCTCACCCTGTAAAATCAATTTGACAAAGATCAATTCTGAATAATAATAGAGTAGTTATAATTAGACCAATATTAGGCACAGTTTTGCCAACAGCAACGCAAAATATTGATGTTTTCACAATGTACAATGCCGTCTGGCACCATTAAGTGCATGGTAGTATTATAAATCTTAAAAAAAATAAAGTTCGTTTTTTCTTACTATTTGGTGAGCCAATGATTTTATTGTTCAGCGCGTTGGGCCAATTGGGTTGCGTGGTCGGCTTGTGACGCCACATGCGACGGAGGAAGTAGAAGACGCACTCGTTTATGTTTACATGGAGTGATCGGAACAGATGGATGTCCTGCTGGAAATGACAGCGAGGAAGAACAGTGCAATGATCGCTTGTGCGGTTTGTAACTTCCAAAAAGTATTTTTATTTTACTAATCGTATTTTAATTAAGACCCTTGTAAATGGGGTAATGGTGGATGTAACCCATCTGCCACTTGTGTGAATGACGCTGGTACGGCATTATGTCAAGATGCCCAGTGCCCCTCATTAGAACCAGGATTGCCAATGGCTAAACCGGTCACCGGGGAACTTGTTCACAGAATTCCAAAACTTTACAAACAATATCGGCTTGAAATAAACGTTTGGACTAACTATTTGGCAATGAATGGACCAACTGGACTTGATATGAGCATATTTAGGATTGATGATGCCACATTTAAGCACACGGTTCGAAGATAGACATTTATCACAGACAAAAAAATTTTGTCCCTTATGGTACTCTCAAAACCAATTTTAGTACTACATTTAGTTCCTTTCTGAAATTACCAAATTTTGAATAAGACAGCGAACACATTTCGAACCTTATTTCAGCCAACTTTTTCGACACTTGTTAACAGAATAGTTCCAGAGCTTTATTACTACACGGATATGACGCATGGCGAGTTTACTTTATCGGACACTTTGCATCCGATGAAACAAATGGTTCAAGTATCATCTGGTGCACAATGTCAAACAAAGAGACCGGGCATGGTAAATGCAGGATCTACTCTGCGACAGCAAAATGATTATGATACATCGTATCCGCTAGGGCTCAAAAATAAGCAAACCAACCGGCCAATAAGAAAGCATCTAGTTTTTTTTCGCAGAGGTATCGAACTGGCGGTGAAAATTATTTGAGCGATCAAACAATTGATTGTATAATATAAAATTTATACGATCTTTAGAGCCTTAACAAACGATTTGAAAGTGTCATGTAATAAACCTATCTTTTAACTCAATTTTGACAACTAAATATTCTAATCTTACTAGGCTATTTTGAGCACCTTTAAAGGCAACGTATTACGACAGTGAATCTTTACCTCGGGCACCATTACACAAATGGGTCAAATACGAAGTTCTTCAAATGTACGATATGCGAGATGGAAACTATTACTTTCACTTGTTCATGGACGATAGATTAATATTCCGAAAAATGCACGATTGTCCCACCGAAAAAGATAACCAAGCAATCTTTATTGGTGTCAATGGAAAAAATATTAGACCCAGGCTTCCAAACTAGACATTGATTTGCTCTGAATCTTGGAAAAATATGATTTTATTCATTTTGAATTCGTATGGTCTCTCAGGGAAAAAGTTTATATTTCAACCTTTTACACAATGTTCTTGCAAACTTCCACATTTGATGAACTTTCAAACTTGGTAAAAAAATTTTATCCACAATTTTTATCAAACTTGTACTTGGTACACAAATAATTTTAGTCAAAAATTATCAAAAGAAACTTTCAATCAACATTTTCACGCTAAATTCATCACACAAAATCGCCTGTGAAATTTGTCAATCAAAATTTTCAAAATTGTGGGCGATTTTTTTTAGTGTACCGAAATTTCAAATAAAATGAAATTATTTGGAATCCTGTTCAGACCAGTAGTTCAGCTGGACAACTTGGACGGGTGTTATGATGGTCTGAAATTTGTAACGTGGCAGTCCGGTAATCCTCACGGTTTTACATTACCTGAATATGATCCATGTTCCACGAATGTTATTTGTAAAGCCGCTTCTGAATGTATTCCGGTTCCATCTACAACGTCTGCTACTACCGGACTTCTCAAAGCAACCTGTGTTGAACGTAAGAGAACCTTAATTCTTTTAACATTATAACTCACAGTTTTTTATTCGTTTCCGGTTCATTTCCGGTTATTTTACGGTTCTTTCCGGTCATTTTTTGTTCCTTCCGGTCATTTCTGATACTAAAAAAAACGAAAATTTTATCCGAGCGAAACAAAAACCACCGTGTCGGATTATTTTTAAATTTTTTTTTGTGTTTTTGTAGTGAAGAAATGCTTACGAGCGTCAAAAGCACCACGTTGAACCAGTTTATAGCCTTTATACCAATCATCAATTAATTCCTATTTCAGGAAAAGTTCCAGTCAACATGAATATCGAACAAGAAATTCCAGAGCTAAAAGGACAGTTCAAGATAAAACTGAAAGTTTTGCTCAAACAGTTAAAACAATCTGTTAATATATTTCATATAAGCTCCGACGAAAATTTTGAGCTGAGTTTGAATCTACTCAGTGACTCAAATCCAAACTTTTCGTCAAACGAAGATAAAGAGTATCTAGTAGATATCAGAAGCGGCGAGTTCCCGAATCACGATGGATTGGGTGCAACATTTTTAAATTTTTTTTTTTTTTTTCGACCAAAGCTGAATTTTTTTTATAAAAATCTACGTCAAGTGTATTTTTTGATGATGTGACATTGATGTCTTTTGTTGCACTCGTACTTAAGACTTGATCGAGCACACTATAAAAAAGCTGTACGAGTTAATAATCAGGATTTCATGAAACTCTTATGTGGGATGGATAACTGTAATTACGCCCCTCGCCTAAACATGCGCGTTTGGACGGACTTCGAATACAGGCCTGTGTTGTTACTTTATGATAAGGCGGTCTGTAACTGAATTCCATATCACTAACTAACAATGGATTTAAAATAACTTGGTTGAAAACTTTTTTACGGGTCATACAGATTCTCAATGAACGGCATGGAATACAAATTATTTGAATTCTGAAACAGTTAATACAAAAC
Source organism: Oikopleura albicans (assembly GCA_004367875.1). Classification (NCBI taxonomy): domain Eukaryota; kingdom Metazoa; phylum Chordata; class Appendicularia; order Copelata; family Oikopleuridae; genus Oikopleura; species Oikopleura albicans. Next base: position 589,852 of record SCLG01000031.1, read on the forward strand.
GTTTTTTATTAACATTTTGTACTTTTGCCGTTATGTTAACAGGTTACCATGAAACGTTATTTAGTCTATAAGGCTGTGTTTACGGCGCGTCAGAATTGAAACAAAACTTGCATATTACCCTAATCTAAATTTTACTCCTCAACATAAATATAGACAATATTACGACGGAATTCAGAAAGCGTACTTCTTCATTGTTTTGATGGATGGCGTCGAAGTGTACCGAAAACGGAAAGACAAGGTCCAAGCTGTCACAAATGTTAACTTATATGTTAACAAAGGTTCAGTCGCGCCTATACTTTATAAAGATCTATGTTTCAAAACTTGGTCCATGGGAGAGCAGGAACCGGAGGATCCAGGTTAGTCTCGCTTGTGTTAATTTACTTGTCGAAAACTAAGTTTTTCACGTTTTCATGTTTTTTCATCACGATTTGCGTATTATTGTTGACTATTTTATTTGATTTGTAGAAATATTAGCATAGACCACCTTTAAAAAGTTATTTTCAATGATCCTTTTTAGCAATGTGGTCAGTGTGGTCAGGATGGAGTGATTGTAGCGCTTCGTGTGACAAAGGCCTGTCTACTCGGTCACGTACCTGTATAAATGGCGCGCCGGGCGTAGGTGGTTGCAGTGGAACTATTTCTGAGGAAACTAAAGACTGTCAAAAAGATGTCTGCCGTGAGTAATTCTCGTGATAATAACTGAAATATACCGTGTGGGGACTCTTAGACTATGAGGCTCTGAGCAAGTGTCTTTTATTCGTAACGCTATTCTGACGTCACCCTCACAATCTCAGCGTCCCATACGGTACAGTTCCGTATGGCTCATGGTCCATGGGCCATGGAGCATGGGCTCCTGTTTAGTTTGCGCGATTATATGGCGCCCTGTGCAGTTAATAGGCGGTTTTTCTGCGCGGGGTGTGAATAATTGTCATGGCTTTTAATTTATTCGAGTTTTAATAATTCAGCTATTCCGGATCCTTGTGAAGAAAACAACGGGGGATGTGAGGCAAAAGACAAGTGTATATCGGAGAACGGGAAATTCATTCAATGTCAGATTCAAACTTGTCCGGAAGGATCATTCCAAATCAAGAAAATGCACAAAATAATTGACGTGCCCAAACTGTATAGAAGCTGGCGTGTAGAAATAAAAACATGGACCGAGAGCATTTTACCTGATCACGTGAATATCATAAAGCTCGCTGATATTAATACTGATTTCCAGTCACAACGGACGCTATTTGGACCATATATCAACTACTGGGCATCACGAGACATGCAAATGGTTGACGTTAGATTAAGGATTCTAAATCACACCCCCTATTCGTGATTATATACACCCCCTGCGCTTTTCTTTTGCAACTTTCGGGAAAATCTGCAACGGGAAAATCTACAAGATAACGAGTGCTAACATACCAGCGCAGGCGGTGTATAATAAATTGATATATACAGATGCAGATGACAAGTTATTATAACACGAAATATTATATTATGAATCTTTGTAAGATCGACTTTTGTGAGCTGTGAGTATGAACTTGGATTCGGTGCTCACGGTAGCACCGGTCCTAAAGATCTACAGGCGCCCCCAGTTCACCATACTCAGGACTCGGGTTATAAATTTTTTTGACTACAAACTTTTTTTTTCTTTTAAAATTGAATAAAATTAGTTTTAGCTAAGAATTGTATTAAAACCCTTACACAGGAATACGTACCACGCGTACCAATTAACAAATGGGTCCATTACGTAATGGCCATGATGTTCGACCCAAACACTGGCACCTACTGGTTCACCTTGACCGTCGACGGTCAACTGGTTTTCCGCAAAGAAAGTCCGTGTCATCATCAATCTGGCAAAATTTACGAAAATTACGCACTTTATGCGGGCTGGACGTTTCAAAATGTGATGACTGGGTGTTACAAAGATGCTCAGGTTGACACATGGGAAGATCAAGGCAACAATGGATTCATTGTTCCAAGACCAGAACCATGTGTCGGAGAAAATAATCCTTGTGGAGAAGAGGAAGAATGCATTACCGACCCGATTACCGAAAACATGATCTGCAAACCAAGTATGATTTTAATCGTTAAACAACCCCCGACCCCGGGGTAACCCAAACTTGTACGCTCAATAACTATCTCTCAGTAACTGCCATGTTATCCGAGCGTTTTAAAATACATATAAAGTCGGTATGGTAACGAGTTGACATGTAACAAGTTGACAGTTTGGAATGTAGTGACACTTTTTGAGAGTTTTTTGGGCGAAAATAGGCAAAAAATGGGAAAAAGTAACGGAACGAGTTGACAGTTTTTGACAAACAAAAAATCGAAAACGAAATTTCCAACTCGTTACCACACCAACTGTAACTCACTCAATTGGTACTTAAGTTTTTTGACAGCAAAATTCACACTAGAAAAATCTAACGTTAGTTGTAATATAACATATTCAAACGTAATGAAAATATTTTGAGACGCGACTCGTACACGAACTAATAAAAAAAAGTCATTTCAAAAGGTCAATACTCTAACTGATCGAATTTGCTTCAGGTATGATGTTGAAGAAAAATCACATGTTGCAAAAGATACCCATTCTATACCAACAATTCAAATTTAACTTCAAACTTTTTCTACAAGACCTGAGTCCGGGTACGAATGTATTTGCTATTGCTCCTGAGAACCAGTGGGGGCATAAAATTTCTCTCGACTTTGATTCGTCAAAACCCAGGAACTATCAGGCCGATTTGGTCTTCAACAGAATAAAAGTCACTGATGGCGTTTCCGGCAATGGATCCTGGAAGTTATGGTTTTGAATAAAATTATTAGACACCGCCTGAGTTTTTACCGTTTTTAAAATCCCTCATTATCAAGTTTCAATTTCGTTAAAGAAGCCACTAACAAAAACTACAAAAAATCGGTCCTTATTTGGGATCGTTTGTCTTTTGCAAAAGAAACCTTGCAGTTTTTGCCATTCCTACTCGTACTTTGTACCGTATGTAACATACGGTATGTTACATACCGTATGTAGAAAACTTACAAAACCTATTCACAGCGTGGAACCGACAAGCGGTGGTTGTTTGGACGTCCTGGGTACTACATACCATATGTTAATTTGGGGGTTTGGACCCGTTTTCAATATCGGCAATATTTCAGCCAAATGGATAATAAATATTACTTTACAATTGACATGAACGAACAAGAAGTGTATCGAAAAACAGTTACGAATCCACGAGAACACATGTATATGGCATTATGGACAAGTCACAGCAGTAATCCGGCCAATGGTCTGATCGATAAAATAAATTTCAAAACATGGAAAAAGGGAGAACCAGAACCTGCCGATTCGAGAACCGTTACTTCTGGTATGCACATGATTAACTGATTACTTAAACTTTAAAATGACTTAATGTTTGGTTTAAAATCATCTGGACTTTCTAACCATATAATAATTATTTAGCGGTTAATTTGCCGACAAATTTGGAATGGGATAATAGTTTAACAGATCCCAACTCAGCTGAATATCAAAATGCCGCCGCTAATCTTCAAGATAGTTTATATCCCCAAGCCTAGGCTTTCGAAACTAAAATTAAATTTTGCGATTATACAAATTTGAGTTTGTATAGAGTATAGTTCCTACCTAGTTAACGGGTACCTACCTAGTTAACGAGTACGATTTTCAGATTTCAAGATAGCCGTTAACTAGGTACGGACCAAAATGAACAAAAACATTGGCATTCTATTTTCAGTTTTACCGCTTTTAACAGGAAGATGCCGTTTTTCTATAGGAGTCAGAGAAGTTTGGCTATCTAGAAAACACGAAAACGGCGGAAATTCATGTAAAACGCTGAGTAGAATATAATAAAAGCAAAAATCCAAGCCAAGATTATAAATAGCCTAGCTTTGCTCAAGATAATGTTATGTCTCACTAAATCAATTTTTTCCGATAATATTTGAAATTGCGTTTGAACAGCCAAACCCAAGCTTATCAATCGGCCGCGGCAAATGGAGCAACCGTTTCGGGCATGTCGGTTTCGTTTTCACGGGGAAGCCGTCGCCGACGTGAAGTATCTTCGGCCGCAACGAATGCAGATGTAACAATTGACTTCGCGTATAATGAGAATGTCAAAGAAATTCCTGACGAACCAACAAGTCTATTACAGTCAGTTCAGGACACTATTAGTGAAGCGGTAGCAAACGGAGATATTGCAGTTGTTCCGAAAGATGCCGAAATTACGCTAAAAGACACAACACCCAGTGTCCAGTTTGCTATTGATGAAGATTTTGACCCGTTTTCAATTGTAGTAACAATAGGTGGGTGAATACACAATAACGCCTACGCGGTGCGCATTAAAGCTTTAATTCTAAAAAAATATTTGATACACTTTCATTATCAACAGACAGCTATGAGTTTTGCACTGTATAGTAATTTCGGACCTAACGCGTTTTTTAACTATCAAATCTACCAATTTTCACGGTTCGTCTCTTACACATGCCATATCCACACAGGGTTTTCCAGCGAAAACGCCCACGCATGTACTCATTAACCAGTCTATTTGCTATTAACCGGTAGGTTTTCAAAAAAAATTTGGTGCCGATTTATGGGTTATCCTGTGTATAGCTCAAATAACTTGACCTTATAGCGCGCTATAGCGTTCAAAATGACCAATGTTAAAAATAAATAACCTAAGACGTCTGCCGCCTATGCATTTCTCCATTAACCGGTCTGTTTGCCATTAACCGACAGGTTAAAAAAATTGGTGCCGGTTAATGGGTTACCCTGTGTACATGAAATATTTGACTTATAGTTCGACATTAGGCCATTTTCAAAGATTTTTGTAACTAAATACAAAAAAAGTTTCTGAAAAATGATAGAAATTCTAGAATTTCAAAAAAATACAAAACAATCCTGTGCATACTGTCTGAGTTTTTAAAACAAAGGGCAAAAATTCTCGATTCAAGGCTGATTGGCTGAATTTCTACGCTCGAATTTATACAATTTATAGATTTTCTATTATTCTAAACTTTTTTTAGGTGAATGGCTTGAATGGGGCGAATGGTCCGAATGTAGCACAACGTGTGAAAAAGGAACTCGTACTCGGTCACGAATCTGCGACGACGGAGCAATCGACAAGAATGGGTGCGATGGAGCCGAAGAAGCAACTGAATTTTGTAATGAGGACGTTGAATGTGTCGACGTCAATGAATGCGAAAATAAAACTCATAATTGTGATTTAAATGCCAGTTGTATAGATACTGACCGTTCGTATGAATGTGAATGCAATGCCCCATATATAGGGTATCCAACATACTGACTTACTTGAATTGTCTGCTGGAGGACATACAGTATGTGACATACTGTATGTCACATGCTGTCGCCGTGATGCTAAAATAGCGTGAACGTTTAGAAAACTTAAGGATGGTCATGACTCAAAATAGCAATAACTGTAAATCCCATTTTATGGTCATGGAAGTGAATTTGGATATCCACTCACACTAACTCCATAAACTCAATGCGACTCTGAATGTCTGATAGAAAACTTAGGTCATTTTTTTCCTCGATTAATCCTTATAACTACTCGGCGTTTAACATGAATTTCCGTTATCTTTTCTTTTGACGCGAATTTGGCTTAGATTGTCCCCAAGCTTTTTTCGAGGGTCTAGAAAATACTAATAAAAAATAGCGGAAATTCATATAAAACACTGAGTATAATATAAATAAAAAAAGAAACTAGGAAAAACCCTAATTTATGTTTGTGAGTTGGACACCCCACTTATACAATGGTGATGGCTTTCACTGTTCAATGTGTCCCTCAAATACATGCTGGCGGTATGACTCGGCAGAAAGGTCGTGTACGATGGACGAAGTATGCTCAACAATTCATTGTGGCTCAAATGCCATGGAAATAACCTTTAACCCCCAATTGTTCGGCGTTGAAGATGGTGCAGAAGTTGATTGGGCATCAGAAGCGAAGCCAGTTTGGGAATCGACCCGATTTGAACTTATTTCAACACTTGGTACCGATGGCATGACTTATACTGTCAATGAGGATAGTGAAACGTAAGTTTTTTTTACCCTTGGCGCTAAAAATTTTCCATATTTGTCATACATAGACCACCTGCCTTGTTATCTTGCAACTATCGCATGAAAAAAATCTGCAAGATAACGGAGCGAACGGGGACATCTGCAAGATAACAGCGCAGGGCTTAACACACGGTAAAGATAAAGATTCCTGGAAAATTGGCCGAAAAAAACTGCAAGATAACGGAGCCAACGGGAAAATCTGCAAGATAACGGGTGACAAGATAACAGCGCAGGGGGTTAGAACTCTAAATTTAGAACTCTAAATAATATCGTAAGTGATGGCCAATGGTTGGATTTTTCCCAACGCCCAACGCTCCCAACACTGGTGCTTTACATATAAAAAATACTTATTTTTCTCTTTTTTTTTCTGAAAAATACTCGAAAAACGAATCTACAATCGGCCTATCCTGAGAATGATCATTTTAATACTTATTATTTCTCAAATTATGCTTTCAGGATAAACTTCAAGTTATTTGTTGCTTTGTCTGGTGAGAATCGAAAACGCTCAGATGATTTGGCTCGACAAATCGATTTGGGTTCTATGGCCGTTTTAACTACCCCTTTTGGACTCGGCGTACTTTACCAATGTTCGTATCCATTGGCGGTAACAATTGGTCCGGATACCTTAACGGTGAACAATATACAGTCTTTGGGGACGGATGTCGGATATGGCGATTTAACGTCGGGATTCTCGATGGCGTTAACTGGAAGCTCAAAATCCGATGATAGATTCATCATGGGCACCAGGACAGTGTTAGAATTTGCGGAAAACACACAAAAAATTAATTCAAAGACAATTTTTAACTTTTTTTCCGTTGATCGTTTTTTAGATTATCATTTTAACCAAACGGGGCATGAATTGACCTAATAACTTATTAATAACCCTAGTTTAAAAAGACAGTATGAAGAATTAGATGAGTACGGTCGAAAGTTTAAATAAGATTCGTACATCAAAAAGGTTATAAAGATTTCGAAAACAAATCGGATTCAAAATGCGCTCCATACGCCTCAAAGAGAATAAAAGTTCTGAATTCTACTGTGTGAGTTTCATGAAAATCGGTTGTGCGTTTCTAGAATAGACCAGTTTTTCGTTTCATTTTCTACCAAACTTTCTCGGTACGCAATTATGAACTGAAACAGAAAATTGGTATATACTAGAAACGCACAGCCGATTTTTATAAAAGTCAAACTGTAGTAATAACCCATTGACAATGGGCCTTTGCGTTATGTACTTCTAATAAACATGCCCGATTTATGTTTTCTATTGAACAACAATTATACGTAGGCCATAGACTATACCATAGTATAAGAAAACAGAAAATTTTAACCCTGCCAAAGCATGAAGGTTAAAGTCGACTGGTCAATAACGACATTACCGGGATTGACATTTTACTTCGAAGACTGTTCCGTCACACATGGAATCGTGAGTGCCAAAATCGTAAAGAAAAGCTGCTTCGCCGGAATCACGCAAACAACCTCAATTGCCCAAACGGGCACCACCGCTGCTTTATCATTCAAGGTGTTTAAGGGGTATGGCCAGAAGTCCACTGAACAGCACATTCAATGCGAAATGAGAATTTGTCGAGTCGAAAAATGCAAGAAGGCGACCGAAATTAGCCAATGTCCGAACGAAAACGGAGATATTGCTTATCAATATAAAACGTCATAATCAAAAAACAAAACATAAAATGGGGTTAATTTAGGGACCTATGGGAATCGGCCGGGCCTTTACTGCCCATGAAAGTAACCAATGTGATAATAAACTGTGTAGTAACTCTCATGCAACTTTGACTACTTTTTTCTCCAAATTGTGTTTATTCGGAAATAATTGGTAACCGAACTGAAAATTACAAAAGTTTTGCAGACTGTGTTTCACTGTGAAACCTAAAAAAAAGCATAAAAACACAAAATGCACAGTTAAGAGCCAATAATGCAGTTAACCACCAGTTAGCGGTGTCACTATTTTCCACGGTTACACCTTAACCCTGCGCCGTTAACCGTCAGTTCAAGAGGTGCCGAGGGGTGTGACCCCGAATGTTTATTGACTGCTTTTTGTTCCAAAAAAGTTTTGCTAATTTATATACAGACTACTTTTTGTATTAACAGTATTATGTGCTGTCCGGAGGGTGCGCTGTTAAACACCACTATTGCAGTTCAGAAGGCCGATAAAAGTAGCGGTTAACTGCGCACCCTATGTACGTTCTGAACTATAACTTATAGTCTTTAAGTTTTACAATTTATTTCATGTCTGATTCTTGAAAGCATAATTTACTAAAAGTAGTATTGTTTTCAAAATGAGTGGTCAGCCAGTTGGTACGGAGAATAAAACCAGGGATTTTTTTGGAGTTCGTCTCTCATTAAATTGATTTTTCGCCATAAGTTATCAGGTTGCTCAAGTCGAGAGTCGACTAATGAACAGATAATTTGATGTGATTTGTAATAATTTCATAAAAACAGTGTTACCGATTTGGCTATTTGGACTTAGGATGTCCGCAGTTAAAATCGAGGGTCTTATAATCACTTTAAAATCGTGTGCAAATTATTTTTTTTCAAATCACATTCCAAAATGAACAAAACATATAATCTGATTTTTTGTTATTGTTTCTGGTATTGATTTAGGCCAACCGGTGAAACCGTAGTTGGACTTTGAAAAAAATCGTTACGTAATTAGGTCATTTGTTACCTATTTGGGTGTTATCTATTTGGGTGTTATCTATTTGGGTGTTATCTATTTGGGCGTTACCTATTTGGGTGCTACCTATTAAGATGGGGACTGTAATTGTATACTACTCACCTTTGACATGAATATATTCTAGATGAATATATTCTAGATGGTCATGACCGGTCATACTCGAGTTTTTTCCGCACTTCAAAAAGTCGAAAAATGCTTTCTAGAAAATACGAGAGGAAAAAACGGCGGAAATTCATGTAAAACGCTGAGTAGACTATGTTCAATAATTACGGTCTTTATCACTATTATACACGTTTGTAAAAGATAACCACCGTTAACTTTGAAGTAAAAAAATTTTTGATCAAAAGTTATAATAATGAGCTACCAACATTTTCACAACAAACAACCAACTTTTACCGTTTTTGTCGCTTTTTGACAATTTTTTTGGTAAAACAATTTTGTTTTCGTAAAATTGTTAACAAAAAATCAAACCAAAAAAAAAACGTAGAAACAAATAGATATATAACCAGTATCTGTCTGACCGGATGGGTTTGCCGGCGAGAAGTCAATGAAATAAGCATCAAGAAAATTCACCATTAAAATAAATGACAACGGTTTCATTTGAATTTTTTCCCTGAATGAGTTTCTGAAGCTCGAATCTGCCGTGAGGATTACCAGAGTATTAATAACAAGCGATGATCGATGTTTAATTCCAACTGATCAGGCGGATAAATCGATGTTAATATATGAAGGATTCCAAATTGTAATGAAGACTAATATAGTCTATTATGCGAAAACAAAATATGAATTTCTGTCAAACGAGAGTATATAATGACACACTAATTAAACATAATCGGGTTTTNCAGCCAACAAATGACAACAAACGATTATTTATTTCCCTAAATGCGCAACGATTAGTTAGTAGCATGTATAATCTGGTGGGTATAGCTCGATTGTATCGAACCTACCAACTTTAAAGTTCAATTTCAGATTTTAGATTGCGTTCTATCCGGGCAACTTTCCATTTGTTAGTTATTTTATCGGAAGATTAGTTCCCTTTTTAAGCCAAGACGACAGATTTAGGTCAATGAACTATTTGTTTATTTCGGAGTGACAAATAAACTTGTTTGTAGATAGAAAGCGTTAAGCAAAATAAATCTACTATGGTACACCGGGTGCGCCACTGTCTGGCCGGAATTACCGCTCGGCCCTTTATCTGGCCGAACGTAGTAGGAAAAATTTTATATTGCGGAACAGGGCTCGGCAAAGCCAAGCATTTTTATTTAACTTGGCTTTTTTGCCCCCCCCCCCGACCCCGAAAAAAATTGGCCTGGCTTGGCTTTAAAATGCCAAGCCAAGCCATGTACCGAAAGCCAAACTTTGCGATAGCCCTGTTGCGGAATTCCCCGCTCGTTCTGTTATCGGGCCGTGTTTAGCCTAGAATTTTCCTGACAGTCCGCCTACGCCATGCGCCGTTAAAATCTTAAAGTGTGAATAACTCTTGTTTAAATATTTTCCATTGACTTTATTTCTGTTTACAGTTATAATGAAAATGATGTGTGGATTTGTGTCGTGAAAAATTATATAATTAATTTATTTACTACCAATCGTTTGGTTACGGTAAGAGGGGCATTACTTTTTTGATACCATATTTATCACGCCTGCATGATTGACTCATGGTTAGATACGTTTCTCCATTACAGCATGATTGTGGCTGGGCGTCAGCAGTTAACTTGACAATTAAGAAGTGCCCATCTGATTTGCTCGAACAACATTCTAACAAACATTTAGTGAGCACAAAAAATCTCAATAACGTTTATCTTACGTTGTGTTAGTGGGTTATAAACGGTACCCACTGGTGACGCAGCATTTCGTGGTCGACAGCATTGGCGATTTTTTGAAACTAAACGAGAAATGCAAAGTAGAATTATCAAATGAAAGGTGTGTACCGCCGGTACAGTACCGGCACAAATTGCATTAAGGACGTTTGTAAACAACGCTACCTACCCGTCCTTAAACAAAAATTGCCTAAGGTCTGTCGGTTTCGGCTCCGGTACACGGTAAAGCTTATAAGGTGAGGAGAACTTAAAATTTTAGCCTATCGCCAAAAACTCCAAAACAATAATCGTATAAAAAACCGATTATCTTAGCACATTTATGAGCCTTACTGTGTTAAATACTGTTTTCGTTTTAAAAATATTTTCATATGCTAGTCGGTTAGTCGGTGTATCCTTTACCAATATTAACGCCGCAGCATGCTTCATCTGCTGTTGCTATTTTGTCATTTGCACAGCATTTCTCGCCTTCATCTGGACGATATGTCTTATAAAAAGGTCAACGTGAAACGTAAAGTAGTTTGGTGGCATAAATTATCAAGATTTTTTTTTGATATCATGTTCTAGGTGGCTCTATAGAGTTTACATTTCTCTATCCAATCATGTAAAGTGAAAAATGTCAAGTTCAGTCTGAGCGCACAAGGAGCACTTCTTCGGGAAGAAATGGTTCACTTGCGCGGACCGTGGGAGCATATATATTGAGCAACCAATTTTTCAAATGCTTTGGTCCACAGTTTTAAACTGACAGGCTACTTTTGAATTTAATTGGTTGCGTTATGAAGAGAAATGGCTTACTTTCGGAGTCCCAACGTTTTGAAAAATAGGGTCAGCAGCTTAAACGTGTCAGTTAAAGGTCCTCGCTGATAAATGAGGTATAATTGGGTGAAGGGTATAAATGAAGGATAACATTTNCCATTTTTGTTCGCGAACGAAAAACTTTTATGACTACTTTCGTGACCACACATTTGGTCGCGAATCGTTGTTCAAAATTTGGTCGCGAAATGATGTTTTAGACAAGGTTTCGCGAAATCTCACCCAAAACACCCAAATTTTGCACCATAATTTGCGACCAAACCATGTGGCCGCGAAACTACCCAAAATACAACTTCTTTCGCAACCAAAAATGGCCCACACCTATAATTGTATCAAAATGTTATAAAACTATAAGATAACGAACAAATTGTTATGTCAACCTTACTTCTGATTTTTGCCGCAACAACGCTCTTTGGTGTCCTGTCGCAACCGTATTTCAGTGCCGCAACAAAATTGTTCGGATTTTTTGAATGGCTTCTCATTACAACAGCCATATCGACGACGATCAATAAGTTTGTTTTTGCAACATGTTTGTTTTCGTGGAAAATAAGCTTGGTCCGTACAGCATTTCGTGCCTGACGTTAAACCATATAACACTCCTTTGCAACATATGTGATGCTTTATCATATTCGTTACTAGTGACTGTTAGTAGAATAATAGAATTCGTGACGTACTGGTGTGAGTCGTCAGTTTGTCACCGAGCCTGACGCGGGTCTTACAAAGATACGACCGAGTACTGTTTTAAACTTACAAGCGAAATTTGCTCGGTGACACTTTTTTGCTCACACCAGTATTTGTAAGAAGCCAAAATTATTTCATGTGTTTCCATTCGTTAGTTCAAAGACACTTTTACATGGAAAGTTTCCGGATTTGTGATAAATTGTCTCGCGGGGCCAATTTTGATTCGGCGCGTTACCATAGCAACGCGAAACAACAAGTAACAATTTCTTCTTATTTTGTTCCGTGGACAAAACTACCAATATTAAAGCTTATTTTATTATCAGTGAGACCTTTTTTATTTCAAATTCTATTAATACGGCTAAACAAGTAGGATTTTAAATTTATAATTAAACAGCAGGTCATTATTTGAATACTTCTTTGAATTGTAAAATTCCCCTTTAAGTTCATCTCCAGTTGCTGCTCGTGATTCCCCGCAAGTTATCCGCTTAAACACATTTGACAAATACTTCTGTATATCTGGTTTTAGATTTCAAAAAAATAAAATATCGTTTTAATGTTATTTGTTTAAACGTTTATCGAATATTCGACTATTCAAGATTTTAGGAGCTAAGTTCGCCCTGTAAAACCTCTCGATCGTTTTTTCTGAAATACTTCTCAGCGTTTTACACGAATTTCCGCCGTTCTTCTTTCGTATTTTCTAGATAGCCAAACACGAATTTTTTTCCGCACGGCAAAAACTCGAAGATGGCCATCTTGAAAATGAGGGGAAAAAGGATGGCGGAAATTTATGTAAAACGGCAAGTAGAACGCCTTAACTGGGTTCCCTTTTTCATAAGTCCGTTTTCGACGGATTTCGTTACTGTCGAATCTGATTTATCGGTGGGCCGACTACCTAACAAGTTAATAGTAATATGTATGAAGTATTTGCTACCTTGAATATGTACCAGAACTAATCAATGGCTCCATGTGCCGTATAGGGCGATGTTCGATCAAAGTTAATATGTTATCATTGAACGGCAGTGTTGTAGTTGTCGTTGTGCTTTTTGTGCTTCCGACCGGAGACCACGTCGCCATTGCTGACAGTTGTTCGGGACTTGCAGTCGTTCCTGCGACCGGTATTTTCTGACACTATTCAGATAGACTATACAAACTGAATTGTCCAAAGTTGAAGCTTTGTAATAATATTTATACAGCGAATAATTATTTACATGCATCTCAAAAGAGACGTTTAGGCTATAACTTATAGGTTTAAACGTATAGGCCTACCCGTTATACGCTTAAAATTCCGAAAAATACCAAACACTCGTAATTAGTGTTGTAAACGTTGGGCGTTGGGATGCGTTGGCCAACGTCCAACGCCCAACCAACGCGTTGGGAGCGTTGGGCGTTGAAAAAATTTTCCCTTAACGCGTTGGCCAAAATTGGTTCGTTGGCCAACGCTTGCGTTGAGCGTTGGGAAAATTTGGAACGTTGNCCAACGGGTGCGTTGGACATTGGGAAAATTTGAGCGTGGGCCAACGCTTGCGTTGGGCGTTGGGAAAAAATCGACCGTTGGCCAACTTTCGCAACACTGCTCGTAATAGTCACGAAATTATTGGTTTAATTATCGGTTATCAGATTGGGCAGCCTAAAGTCTTCAGGTCGCAACATAATATCATCAATGGCAATATCGGACAAATAACTCCATCCACGTTTTGCTTCAAATTTTATTTTAGCTTTTTCGTAGTGTGATCTCATTTGCGCGTCATTATAGTTTGGTTTAACCATCACTTTACCGGGGTAAGAAAATATTCTAATGTAGTCTACATTTAGAGACCCGAGAATTGGACAAAATTGGTATACAGTCCCTACCTCAAAATCGTTACGCTCAAAATGGTTACGAAATGACGTCATGACTCAAAATCCTTACGATTTTTCAAACCACAAATCGTAACGATTTTGAGGTAGGGACTGTAATTAACGTCAATTAATGGTAGGTTTCGAAAAAAAGGAAACCTGCCTTTACTTGGCGCTTCCCCTTTATTTTTATTTCAACCCTTGTCTTGTGCATATAACCAGTCATCCCGTGATTTAGACAAAGGTCCACTGACGGAAAATAATCTCTGAGATGTTGTCCGAAATCGTGGCACCAAAAGTTCGACTGTGAGACTAAAAGTATGTTTTCCATACATCAGATACCAAAAACTCAAGCAGAAATCCGAAGAGGTAGTCAAATCAACAGTCGGAGTTACTAGTTTGAATGTGGATAATTTCTCATTTCCGTGACCTTCTGCAAGTAAGTACATTCCCTGCGGTGTCTAGAAAAAATAGATTATTTTGGCGATTCGAGGCACAATCATAAATTATGTTTGTGTTCAATTTGTGAAAAGTTTTATACTTGTTAATACACACCCCCTGGGCAGTTTTATGACCATTGTAGGCCAGTTTCAGATGAGCGTCATCAGACCGGATTTCGAATCAAAAACGTTCCAGCGACGCTGCCTACGCACTGCGTAGTTATATGGTCATTGTTACGTATAACAAAAAGTATAACAAAAAGATAACAACGCAAGGGGTGTACATTTTATTAAATACCTTAAGCGTGTGGTCGAATTTAGGTCCGGTAAGCAAACTTATGGTTGGTCCTTGAATAACCATCCATTCGTTAAATGTTTCCGTCATATTTGTAATTGGTTCTTTGACGGTTTCCGCGGGGGCAACATACCATCCGTCGCATAAACCTTCTTCAAACGTACACTGAAAACCACTAGCAGTTTCTGATTTTATATAAAGATCTTAAAATGCGTTCTTTATTTTATTTAAAAACTAAATTCCCATTTATACAAATTAGAGTTCTACATTTCGGACTTTTTCTGCTCGATCTGTTATATTTCACTTTTTGGGAAATAACTTCCACCTACGCTCTGCGCTGTTATATTTCAGCCATAAGAATATTGTTCATTTTCACAACAAAAATTCGTTAGAGATAATTAAATGATACACTATCACAACAATAAGTTTCTTTTTGGCGAAATTAGGAACTTTTTCGAAGTTATTTTTCCAAACAATTTTTATTTTTGTCAAAACAAAGAGCCAATGTCTAGCTTTCTTTTAGAAAAAAACGTGTATATTGAACAAAAATAAGGGCTATGTTATATGGCGCATGTTTGTACAACACAATTTAGTATTTTGAACAGAATAGACTTATCGGTTCCCCTAGATAAGTAATCAGCTTGAGGTATATTGTAATGGTAACAGTAGATACCAACCGTTATAGCTGCAAAATTGACAAAAATTAAAACGAAAATTTCAAAATAATTTCTATTAAAGCGCTCTCGGAGACTTGATTTTTCAGCCAGTAGGGTATGGGCCATACCTTATAATATAACCTTATTAATATAACCCGATCGGTACTTTGTTAAGATAACTGTTTAGGGAATTTTTTTTTTTTGAAAAATTACCTTTATTTCTATACTCTTACATTAATTTCCATTTAAACTTTTTCCCCGGTTTCTCTATTGAATTTGTGTAATATTTTAAAGACCTCAAACGATGTAAAAATCAAAGAGTTATTCTCCGTTGGCGTATGCGCATCCAGAAATATCTCTAAATGAGCCATATTTTTTGGGTCAAAATCGATTTTTACAGTATCAATAATCGTAAATAATAGTGAAAAATGAAACATTTTGAAACGAGAAGTTTTCAAAAAAAAAATAATCAAAATTAAAAGCAAAACCTTTTACGGCACTGGTTCAAATAATGATGAAACGAATCCGATAACACGAGTCAACAAATTAAATAAGGAGTCACAAATGACATAAACCCGTCTTAAAAACTCTAAGTTTGAAAAACTAAAAACAAATAAGAGAATTATCGACCTGTCAATCCATATGCAGAAATCCCTAAAACAATTTTGCGGAAAAATGAATATCATTTTAAAAATAAGAGGAACTTAAAAAAAACTTAACACCGATACGCCGCAAACCATTTTTGGTCGCGAAAAAAAACCGTTTATTGTACTTTCGCGACCAGACCATTTGGTCGCGAATTGTTGTTCCAAATATGGTTTCGCGACCACATGGTCGCGAAATGGTGTTTTAAACAAGGTTTTGCGACCATTTTTTTTTCTACTTAGAAACAGTGGTCGCGAAATGGTCTTTTTGGTGAGGTTTCGCGACCATGTTTTGAAAAACAATTTGCGACCAAATGTTGTCGTCGCGAAAGTAGTCATGAACCAGTTTTTTCGCGACCATTTGTAGCCCACTCCCAACGACGGCCTGAGCTGTCATTTCTGATTAGATATTCGTACAATTAATATAAAGACAGTTCTATTAGGCGGACCGGTTATATTTTAAGAATATCTAATAACATTAAATCAAAGTTTCCAAATTTAACCGCCATGGTAGCATTTTATTTACAATATTTGAGGAAATATTGTCAACCCTGATTCGATTTGAACTTTATAACAATTCAAACCGTACTTTTGAGACGCGTTTAAAATATTTTCACACTTTATTTTATATCCTTTATTACGAAGGGATCAACGGAGTGGAAGTTAATAGCGTTGTTGAGTGTAATATATACAATAAAATTATCAGCTGGTTCTTCGATTCGCATATGTACACGATTATTTTTTTTGTTAAAACGTCTTATACAGTTATTATCATTTTAGATAATCTTTTTTCCACATTATCATACTGTCACTCCAGAATTGTTTTTTGCATTCTACACTGCTGACCGAGCAACACTGTCGACACACGGATGGGCCACTTTGAGACCAAGGTCGACATTGATCGGTTGCGCCAGACGGCTTGAAATTTTCCTTCTTCATATTAAGACACGCAATATCCTGCTTGCAATCTTTTAACACGTGTAGAAGTTTTCCATTTCGTTTGCGCACTTAATATACAATAGTTCATTATACTTAGTAACTCTAAATTGAAGCCAAAAAATAACAAATAATATAGTGCAAAAATAACAACACTTTTTTTTTTTGATTAATAGTTTTTTTGAGACATATTTTATATA
>SCLG01000031.1:607001-624883 GCA_004367875.1 Oikopleura albicans
TATATTTTTTTTGTCACTCCGAAGAAAATTTTTTGTAATGTTTAATCGAATTAGTACAAATTGTACACATTATATAATACCCTATAAACTCGGTAGCGGATCTTACAATATAAAGAAAGAGGCAAACCAATCACAAGGTGCCATCTTCCCACGTGACATTCTGGTTAGGGATTGCACGAGAAAAAAAAGACAATCCAAAGTAATATCATAATTATGCAATTTTTAAAAATTATCAAACTACAAATACAACTAAAATTATCATGTAATCGTAATTATGTAAAAATATTAACTTTATGTTATACCAGAATAAATAAATTTAAAATCACAACTATTAGTAAAAACATATTTAAATAGAGGAGGTGTGCCGTTATCTTTCATAGTCAAATAGAAAAAAAATGTAAGATAATCGAAAAATGAAAGATAACGACACAGTGCTTTATACATAAAGATATTTACACCACCTGAGGGGTTATCTTACCAAGATTGGGTTATCTGACCACTTTTTTGAACAAAACGTATCGCGATTTTCAATTATTAAACTAAACGCACTGACGGGTTATCTTACCAAAGTTGGGTTATCTTACAGCTTTTTAAGCGTTTATAAAGGTAGGATAACCCCTCAGGGGGTGTATTTCGTAAAAAAAACAAATCACAAAAAACTGATAGATAACGGGACGAACGGGAAAAATTG
Organism: Oikopleura albicans; assembly: GCA_004367875.1. Classification (NCBI taxonomy): domain Eukaryota; kingdom Metazoa; phylum Chordata; class Appendicularia; order Copelata; family Oikopleuridae; genus Oikopleura; species Oikopleura albicans. Next base: position 607,693 of record SCLG01000031.1, read on the forward strand.
AAAGATAACGGCGGACCTGGTGTAGTACAAATTATATTTTGACCGCCGAGTCCAGTTTCCTAATAATACCTGAAGTGAAGCACACTTGATTACTGCTACAAGTCACCAATCGTCCTCTTGAATTGCAATCTTTGAAATCCCGCCCAGAACATCTCATACATTTCAAGCTATAAAGTCCAGGTCCATTCTTACCATAATTTACGGTTGCTTTAGTTGACCTGCTATAAACTTTACGAGATGTCGTTGGAGTCGCCGTGGTCCGCTTTGTCGAACTCCTGCTAGGCGCCGTTTTCTTTGGGCGTCTCGTTGTTTGCGCTGTTGTTGTTATTGTTGTTGTTGTTCGAAGTGAAGTGGAAATTGTGGTTTTTACCTTTTCTATTTTCGTCGTGGTACTAATAAATGATGGGCTACTACTTACTGAAATACAAATACTTTAGGTTTTTTTTAAATTACATGATCACCTCGTATATTAGGTTGGAAGCGGCGCAAGGCACTTCCAACCTAATTGTAAGCGTAACAAAAAAGGAACAAATTGGTACTTCGCGTCGCGATGGTAACGCGGCCAATCAAAATTGAAAGCGCAAAACAAATAAGGTCTTACAAATTTTATTTGGCAAGATTTGAATTGGTAATAAATCACAGGCTAAATAAGGTCTTATAGGAATACAATTGAATTCATCAAACTAATTTTGCTCAATACCACCTTAAGGCTAAAGGCTTTAACCGATAACACGTAAAAAATGGCTAAAAATAACAGGTACGTTTGAGGTAATCAGAAAAAAAAATCAAACCATGCCCCCTGTTCACCCTCACAAAATAAATTGTTATTAAAAAAAACTTCCAACTTAGAACTTTAGTTATCTAAGTACCAGCAATTACCGTTACTTTATCGTCAACGACTGTTTTACTAAGTAGACTTTGGATTAATAAATGTTAATAACGGACAACTTTGTTCAGCTGTTTGATATTATCCGCTTAAAGCGGACTAAGTATTCAGCCCTTAAGAACGGTACTTCGATTACCCCAGAAAGAGGATGAAGATGGGTGATAATGGCAAAGTCAAACTACGGTCATTTGATATTTTCAAAAAGTGGTCTGTATAAATATTACAGGGGGAGCGTCAAGTAAGGGTAGGCCCCTACCCTTACTTGGCGTTGTCACGTATACCAGTTTTGTCTTATTTTGACATAACGCTGACACGTTAATTCTACAATTTTATTAAAAATATATTTAAATTTTGCATATAATCAAATAGAACAAAAAAAGTTTGAATTATAGACCCTTATCAACCTTGAGTTGGGGTATCCTTACTTGGCGGCGAATTTTTTTCGCGAAATGAAGCCTACCCTTACTTGGCGTTCCTACCCTTACTTGGCGTGCTCTTACTTGGCGCTCCCCCTGTATGTCTTAACCCCTTAAAACGATGAGGACGATCCAGGACGAACACAGACATGCCCTCGTTTAACGTTTAGAATTGTTAAATATTAAACATGTTACACTACTTGAATCCACATAATTTTACCGGGCTAACCAGAAAACTTCAATAAAATTATCATTATGAATCTAAAAATTGCTGCATTATATATTTTTTTTGCGAAATTAGCCGAAGCATTATTTTTTTCATTTCAAAACCATAATTGTTGAAATGGGGTCGAATCATTATATTTGATTTAATCTCACGGAAAATTTGGAAATAATTGTCACAAGTGTCAGTAATTATAAATTATTTTGAAACCATTACTCACACAACGTTTTATCCGATTCAGTTTTCATGAAACGTAGTTCCGGGAATAAAAATCTTTATGTTTGATTACAATGTATTACAATGCAAGTTAATCTTGTTGCTCTCAGAGGTCGGCAGATTCCATTTATTACTCGACTTGTATTCAGAGATCGGTACATTTGATTTTTTTTTCTTACCCGACCCGAGTGTTTACCCGTGGGTAAAAACGGGTAAAAAAGTCGGGTAATACCCGAGTCCAAAAACGAGGTCGGGTAAAAAAATCGGGTAATACCCGAGAACGGGTAAATTTTCGGGTAAAAAAAGTGGGTAATACCCGAGCAAAAATGTTGCTACCCAACCCTACACGACCCGCGGGTATCCGCGGGTATTACCCGACTTTTTCATTTTTACTGAATTTGTATAATACTTTAACAAATTATTGCTTTTCTTGGATTTTTAAAGCGGTATCGAATAAAGTAATTCAAAGGTCGAAAACAGAGGACATTGACATGTACTTTTGCTAAATCGTTCATTATCTCATATTAATTACCGTATGTTTTGTCATTTTTACTTTTTTTTATAACGGTACCGAATAAAATAAAAAAACGTCGGTATAATCACAGAACATCTGTTTTTTTCCGTTTTTAAGTTGAAAGGGGCACTTTTGAGTAAGCACGTATAACCAGTCCCTTGACAAAGCATAAACAGTACTTTATCCTCGACTGAATTAACACGACTCAAAAACACGGGTTGTACCCTAAATTAACCCGACCCGTATTTACCCGACTTTACCCAAGGAGAAAAAATGATTACCCGTACCCAAGTCGGGTAATACCAGAGTATACTCGGGTATTACCCGACTAAAATTCCGTCTTACCCGACCGACAAAAATGGCTACCCAACCCGTGCTCTACCCGAGTCGGGTACGGGTAATACCCGAGTTAACCCGAGTCGGGTAACCCGAGTCGGGTAACCCGAGTGCCGATCTCTGCTTGTATTTACCCCCACGTTACCCGAGGAGACAAATGGTTACCCGACTAAAATTCCGTCATACTCGGCCGAAATAAATGGCTACCCAACCCGTGCTCTACCCAAGTCGGGTACGGGTAATACCCGAGTGCCGACCTCTGGTTGTTTTACTTCCACCATTCGTGGTCACGAAAAAACCCGTTTATGAGTACTTTCGCGACCACACCATTTGGTCGCGAATCGTTGTTCAATATATAGTACTCATAAACGGGTTTTTCGCGACCATTTGTGTACCCTTCACCCTTCTGATTGTTTGATTATTCAAAAGAGAAAATTGGGACATTTCCACCTCAGAAGTGAACGGGTTAAAATGCATAAGCTTNTTTTTTATTTCACACTTTTTCCACAAAAAACGAAATTGATCCCACAAACCGTGCAAAAGAAGTAGCAAAAATAAGAAACCGGAAGTGCCAAGTTCAGTCTCAGATTCAAGGTCACTGTCAATAGTTATGGTGCGTGAAAAGATGAGAAATTATTCCCGAAGGACGGGAAAAGATGTACATGGCATTTTTAAATTCATAGAATGTATGCCTTGTCCACAATAACGTTTTCTTTTTCATGCATGTTTGTAAACAAATCGAGCAGACCACCCTTAAAACAATGAGGACGATCCAGGACAAACACAGACACGCCCTCGTTTAAGGTTGAGAATTGTTAAATATTAAACATGTTACATTACTTGAATCCAAATAATTTTACCGGGCTAACCAGAAAACTTCAATAAAATTATCATTATGAATCGAAAAATTGCTGCATTATATATATATATATTTTTTTTTGCGAAATTAGCCGAAGCATTATTTTTTTTTCATTTCAAAACCATAATTGTTGAAATGAGGTCGAATCATTATATTTGATTTATATTTTTTAATATCTCGGAAAATTTGGAAATAATTGTCACAAGTGTCAGTAATTATAAATTATTTTGAAACCATTACTCAACGTTTTATCTGATTCAGTTTTCATGAAACGTAGTTCCGCGAATAAAGATCTTTGTGTTTGATTACAATGTATTACAATGAATTGCAAGTGAAGTTAAACTTGTTGCTCTCAGAGGTCGGCAGATTCCATTTATTACTCGACTCGTATTTACCCCACTTTACCCGAGGAGAAAAATGGTTACCCGACTAAAATTCCGTCATACCCGGCCGAAATAAATGGCTACCCAACCCGTGCTCTACCCAAGTCGAGTACGGGTAATACCCGAGTGCCGACCTCTGGTTGTTTTACTTCGACCAATCGTGGTCGCGAAAAAACCCGTTTATGAGTACTTTCGCGACCACACCATTTGGTCGCGAATCGCTGTTCAATATATAGTTTCGCGACCATATGGACCATATGGACCATATGGACCATATGATATGGTCGCGAAAGTACTCATAAACGATTTTGTTTTCGCGACCATTTGTGTACCCTTCACCCTTCTGATTGTTTGATTATTCAAAAGAGAAAATTGGGACATTTCCACCTTAGAAGTGAACGGGTTAAAATGGATAAGCTTAGAAAATGTCCGTTTAAAAACGTTTTAAAAACGTGTTAAAATGCTTAATATTAAAAAGTGGGTGCCAAATTTTCGTAATTTCCGCTAATATTATATAAGTGCTAATTGCCCACCCTTATTTAGGATAGACGAAAAAGGAATATATAATGATAATTAACGATACCGGAGTTTAAAATGTAGTTATTGTTTGCCAAGCTGGTTAAATCCGACCACCATGAAGTCGTTTCATCGGAGCCACATGGTTTTTTAAATCCATGTATGACAATGTTGTTGAATGGACCAAGGCAAAAGAGGGGATTACCAATCTCTTTTTTGTTACAAGCCGTCGATTCGCTACATATAACGTTCATATTATCACGATCGCATGCCTTAAATAAGTTATTTCGTTTACATTCGGTCTAAAACTAGCATGGTATAATTTTTTACTGTATAAAAGTTAACTTTCTCATCTGTATTAATCAGAACATCTTTTGTAACTATTTGAATTCGTATTATTAATAAGATTATGTTTTTTTTCTTAAATCGAAAAAAAGTCAATAATTAACAATGTCGCGGAATTTCTATATGATTATCTGGTGTGAAAGATAGTACACCGCTACTGTATAATATTTATCAGCATTATTAAGCGTCCAAAATGTGTCAGATGCTCTTATAATGTTTTATTGTATATTGTTTCAGTATACAAACGTTCCAAACCTCATTTTAAGATAACCTCAGGAGATTTCCATATAGTCCCATGGTGACTATCTGATGATCTTATTTTGTTTTAACGTGATTTCCTATTTGTCAGATGGTAATATAATGTTGTTATATTTTGTTTTTTAGTCCACAAACGTTCACAAAGTCATTTTAAAATGACCTCAGGAATTTGCCATATCATCATTAAGTCAGTATCTGATGATCTGTATGGTCAGTTAACACTTCAAATTACCTTAGATGGCCATTTCTTAAAATTATATTAAACTTTCCGAGCTTAAAACGTTCTAAAATGGCGGTAAAAAATACCGTCAGGAGAATTCCATATTGTTCTGCCATAGTCTATGGCCCATAGACGTTCTGGAGACTCTATTCAAAATCGGAAGGAAACTATTCCCTGGAAATTAGCCAAACTTTCTTTTGATCAAAAAAAAATATTAAAAAATATTTTAAGGCACTCAAAAGTGTTCCGGACGTTTGGCCTATATCGAGGCTATATGGCTAATTTATCACGTGACCCGTTGAACTTGGCGCAAAATTGACCTCGGCTCCAAAATCTACTTTTTAATTCTGAGTAAAATGGCCAAAACAGTTTTTTTTTCGATTTTCTGAGGTCGGCATCCCTTATTTTTTTCTCTTTATTTTTGTCTCCTTATTTTTTTCTCTCTATTAAATAAAAGCCTCTCCCGTGTAAAACACTTGTCGACTCTAAATAATCACATCACCTGAAAGTGGCGAGAGTAAAAGAAATACCAGTCAATAATTAAGTACTGGATTTCATCAAAATGAACCAGTTGTTTTGAGAAATTTATTGTGAATCTAACCGGTTCATTTTTATGAAACACAGCCGTTAGTATTTTGAGAAACATAATGGTTCCTCCATTAGACGTCATCCCCGATTTTTCCTGACTGGTTACAATAACTTCACGTAAAAATTAATTTCAAAGGAAAAATATCTATCTACCGGCCGAGTTTCATGAAAATCGGCCAAACGTTTCTAGATTGTTTGAAAATTTCTTCGATTGTTTTGTCAGGGTGTGAGTAAGAGAGTCTATTAAAGAGACCCCTGACAAAATAATCGAAGAAATTTTCAAACAATCTAGAACTGCTCGGCCGATTTTCATGAAACTCAACCGGTAGTTATTGGCAATACGAGGTAGTCTCTAAGAAGCTTCTTGGGGCAATCATCCAGAATATGTTTCCAAGTGTTAAAAGTTGGCTTAAAGCACTTCAAAAATGAATAAGTAGCCAACGTGTTTCAAACGATTTTTTCATAAATTATCCGATTTTTAGGCACAGACCTTTAAAGGAGCATACTTGGCAGCATATTGTTTTTCTGGTTTTCGTTGCACCGTTAACGCCCAGCAATGCAATGGCATAGTTTCAGGATTGCTGACAGGGAAACATACTGGCTTTGTATACTCGCTCCATTTGAGGGCCTCTTTCAATTCGATGGAACAAAAATCTCTAAATTATTTTATTTAACGCGGCTGGTAAGGGCATACACCGCAGTGGTTATATTAACTCCCAGGGGGAAGTGCGTTCATATAGACACGCAACTTTTTTTTTGCCGATTTAAGGCATATGGAGGCCCCGTAAGGCAAAACGGGTATTGGTGACCCCCTCAACTTTTCGAGAAAATTCGATTGACGGTGTTTTTTGCATAGGTTGGAGATTTCAAACAGCTCTCTAGGGGCCCCGCAATTTCTGAATAGTCAGATCGACGTAGTTTGACGAGCTCTAGAACTTGGCTTTACCAGTTTTTTTGAATTATTGCGAATTATTGTGAATTTTTTAAGTGCGTGTTTATTTACACATTTTCCCCTACGGGTTCCCAAAAACTCCTTCCCCCTGAGAGTTAAAAAACGCATATAAAACCAAAAAAACATGTTCTCATTTTTTGTGGATAACAAGTCATAATTCTTACTCATTCTGTTGATGCAGTTTGTGATATCCATCAATGACGAGGCGTCGACTTTGAGTTGCGAATTCGATTTCGTTGTTTTCGCTAAAAAACGAAATTTGTGTGCAGCAGCTGGCGGACACCAAAATATGATACTGACTCAAAATCGTCCCAGTACATAGTTCTTTTCCAGCTACAGTTACGCGTACGGCAAAAGGTATGTGATCAGAGACCGGAATACTTTTTTGAATGTCACTATTACAGGGACTAAATGCTAAATTAGAATACACCACCTACCTAGGTAAGTTAACAATATATAAAGTGATAAAATACTTAAGTTAAGTTCCTTGAAGATTGTTAACTAAATTGAGTAGTGTATAGGCGGAAGTGCTGGAAACGTAATAAAAGGCTGTTAACTTACTTGAATTTAGACAAGTTTTTCCAAAATCGACCAACAAATCTGTCAACTTACTTGAAAATTGTTAACTCACTTAGTGTTAACTTACTTAGGTAGGCGGTGTATTATTATTACAAACCGGTAAATTTCAGGACTTAAAAATGAGAGGTCGAAACCCAGCAAACTAGTTTTTTGGGCGATTTTTTGCGAAATTTTCATGTAATTCAAGTTTGTAGGCAGGGGTTGGTGGGTTCAAGTCCCACTTCTTACATATTTTTTTGGGTTAAAAATTTAGAAGTTCAATTTCATAAAGCCCATTAGAGTCTATGGAGACTAATCGTACATTTTTTTACACTCGTTAAAATATAACTTTTTGTTGTTTCAAATAAAAAAAAATACAAACAACAATGTGCGAAATGAGCAATTTTATTTACTTTTTGACGACACGTCAGTCTCTATTTGGTCACTGTGGTAAATCTTGACACCTCAAAAAGTAGGGGTGGTTATTCACGACTTTTTTCTGTCATATCTTGAATCCTAATTGGACTAATTATTCAATAGCCAATGCTAATGTCGCTGAGTTGAGTTTTTGTCAGAACGTTTAAGACAGCTTGTGACATTTCACTATCCAAAAAAAATACGACTAGATATGATTTTTGTTGATTTCGAACACATTGAAATTGCAATTTATAATTTTCAAATATCCTTATCGTGCATTTTGGACATCGTCATGAAAAGTCCGAGCAGAAACCTGGCACGATGTAACATGCTGTCCGAAAACACGGCGCGACATGCCCTTTTTAACCACTATTTCGTAAAATTAGCATGCTTGTGATTTCATAGATCTTGTTTCGGAAATTTGAATTATTTGCAACTTTAAAACTGAGAACTTTCTTAATTGAAAAATATTTAATCAATGTGGCGCAAAAAAGGGTAATAATAAAGCATGAAGTAAGATTGTTACGGAGAATCCAAAAAATAAAATGAAACAACTTTAAAACACGCCGTGTAAGGTACGGTGTAATCCCAAATTTTGAAACTTGGCATAACTTAAGCTATACTGTATAGGCTATACAGTATAGCTTATTATTCAAATCTAAACTAATCTAAGTATAATTTACGGTGTTATGTGAAAACAATTTGATCTGAAAATTGTTGGTAAAGCGCACTGCAAGGAATCCACAAATTTATCGACATTTTATTGGTTCGATGTCAATCATACCAATGGCAAGCTTCAATTAAAACCCGAAATCTCGAAAATTTTCGAAATCGCTGAAAATTAGTACACAGGGGTAAAATGGGCTGAAAAAACGTTAACGTGCTCGGTTTTTCGTTTTTCCTCTTTTTCATCCCTTTTTGCAACATGAAAAGTGGAAAAATCGTGATTCTTGTAAGCGCTGGTAAATCTTTAGCTTACACAATAAAGGTCTGATTTCGAAAATTTTCGAGATTTCGGGTTTTAATTGAAGCTTGCCAATATACAAAAACAATGGACTGGACAACTAAGGCTCGGTGTAAAGAAAAAGACTTCATAAAATCAGTGGTTGTTTTTTATTTTAGTTTGCCCCAATTTTGCTATTGATTTTTCTACCCTTAAAAATAGGATACGGTAAAAAATTCTAAAATTCAAGTAAAGATTAATATGTCTTCTAGTTCACTACGTTGCTCGATTTTCTTTATTTTTAACCCTTGGCGCTTTAGATTATGTACCGCGAAAGCCGTCGATTTTCATAATGTATTTTTCAGTATGACACGATGAAACGCGCGAACGAAAATTTATATCTTTGCTAAAAATTTAAAATTTAAAATCGGGCGACTTAGTGAACTAGAAAAGCGGTTTACCTACATTTTGAGTTTTTAAATTTTTTTCTTACCCTATTTTTAACAGTTGAGAAATCAATAGCAAAATCGGTGCAAACTAAAATAAAAAACCCCAATATTTTATTTGTTGTAATCGGCAGTCATCCTCGCGGATGCACACGGAACAATAATGTTGGTACTAAATTTTTTGCTTTCGGTAACACGCATGAGCGGTTACAAGTTGCGCCGCAATACGCGGAAAACAAATCAATCAAAATTACTACATCGGTTATAAAAATAATCAACCCTTATTACAAACCCCAATGTAAAAATGTCTAATTATTTTGCGCTAGAGCAACTTTATGCTTTGAATTTGTATTATAATGATGTCTCAAGATTAAGCAGTCGTTTATAAACGCAAAAAAAATTGGTCATTGTTTCAGAAAAACATGCCTTCAAAATGTTCTGAATAATAGAGAAAGGAGCGAGACGTCTACAAATTCAAACATTAAATAAAATAATACAGGGAGGATAAAACAAGAAAAACCGGATTTAAACAAATTTTACGAACGAATTTTTTGACCCGATAAACGCGCAGGTGGGATTGCTGGAAAATTTTGAGCCAAAATTTTGACCCGATAACGGCGCAGGTGGGATAATTATTTAACATGCTTTTCTGAAGTGACATAATCTTTAGCGTTGAAAAATCAGATTGGAATTTTTCAAAAATCCAAATTTTCTAGATTTATAATTCCAAATTACCTTGCAATGTTTTTTGTGATAATCAACAAGCTTTAGTCATCTGAAAGAACGACTAAAACTACTTTTAATGGTAGCTTTTCTGATTTTTATTTTCATTTATAAACAAGAAGTCTTGTCCGTCCATAACCCTACACCGTACATCCATCATGCCCCTCGTTTCACATGAATATCCGCTGAAAAAAAGAATGTAATTTCTAGATGGTTGTCTCTACAAAAAAAATAGAATAAAATAATGGAAAAGAGTGTTAGAGACAACCATATAGAAATTAATTAAAAAATGCATTTTCAGCGGATATTCATGTGAAACGACCGGTAGGAATAATCGGTTTATTATGAGACGAAACAATGATGCAAAAGTTTAAGATCCAAAAATGAACCGGTAATGACTTATTTAAGATTAGAAAAGACAGCGTTTGTACATGTTCAAACATTGTACGGTACCGGGTTAACGCGTTTTCAATTTAAAGATTTGTTTAAGAACAAAGTTATATAACCGTCTACGCATATTAAAAAAATACATTACGGTTCGGGCGTAAAACATAACGGCGCAGAGGGTTATTCAAATTGGTGACATTTTCCTGAGTCCTCTTTCTCCGCCATCATGGGCAGCCGAATTGTTAAACACTTGATTGTGACAATGAACATTCGCATTTTCCGGTATTTTTAGTGCAATTTTACCTCTTCGTTCATTTAGCGCTTCCGCTAGATCGTTGCGAATCGAAGTCATCTCTTGCGCATTTAAAATCTCCAGTAATACAAAAAACAAAATCATATCCAATTTGATTTTAATGAATGAATATAAGGTACACCTTGTATTTGACGCCGTGATTACGCAACTAATCACTTTTTAAACGTGGTGGTGGTGCACGTGTAGCACAATTAAACGATCCTCTCCAACAGGTCTCTTATCGGCTGTTAGCAAAATTTATTTGGTTATTCTCAGTTAACCGATATGTAATAATAAATTTTACTTTAACGGAACCACAAATTTTAATCAAATTTTTAGAAAGTTTATTTGATCTTATTTTTAATTCTAATAATAAGTTTATTTAAATTAATGTATTTTTTTTTCTTGACAATTCTCTTTTTAATTGTTTATGTATTAGTTTCACTAAAATGAGGCAAAAAAAATCTGTGGACGGCGATTGTTGATATCTTTTTGATATCTTTTTGATATCTTTTTGATATCTTTTTGATATCTTTTTGATATCTTTTTGATATCCTTTTGATATCCTTTTGATAGCTTTTTGATTTCTTCTCGATATCTTTTTGATATCTTTTTGATATCTTTTTGATATCTTTTTGATATCTTTTTGATATCTTTTCCGATTCAATTCACTATTTATTTATTATAGTTATGATGATATTTCCCGTTTTCTACTATAAACTGACCTGAACCCCTAAAAATATTCTCTGCACTCGGTCTCTCAATAGATCTTGCGTAATAATTTATGAAACAAACTGGCACTTCTTTCGAGTCCTAAAATTTATGGAATTTAATTTTTTCCGGATTTCGGCAAGGGCGCCTTTCTTGGTGCGAATGACTGCGATTTAGCTGTGGTCACATTCATTCTTCAGATTCGGTTTTCGTTGCACTAGATATGCGGCATCAATCCAACTATCCATCAAGCCCGACAAAAATTAAACGCCCCTACGCCCCTTCTATAAAAAATGTTTCAATTTACACATATATGTTTCTGGTGACATAATATAACCGACAGTGTGGTCAGCGCGTGAAATTGCAAAATGCTCATCCCGGGGGGTCAGTCAACTGCGCCAAATTAAATGATGGAATAAAAAACTGATTATAAGAAGGTCCATGAAATTAATAGAAATCGTCCATGATTATCGGAACATTGATATATATTCAGAGGTGAATCATAAATACTTGACACTCAAAATCAGCATTCTAAAATTTTGTTATAAATTATAAAATATATTGTCTAGTTACCTGAAAAACTTATACGCTTATAAAATTTGTTCCGGAATTTTACCAAAGAACAGCTCAATATTGTTTTGGGGTCAGCACAGCCTGTGCTGCACAGGATAGCACAGGACAGCTCGTTTGTATTTTTGAGCTCGATGGGACAGTTCAGCACAGCTCGGTTTTATTTTCAATTATTCCGAGCCCTGAACTGGGCAGCCGAGCCGAGCACAGCTCATCAAAATTTTGAATCTCGACAGCGCAGTCGAGCACAATTCATTAACGCAGCCCAATTTTATGTTTGAGTTTGAGAGCACAACCGAGCTCTAATTTTTTTTTTGCGTGTCCAAAAGGACAGCCCCGCGCAGCTCAGCACAGCACAGCCCAGCACAGCTCATTTTTCTTCTGACGTACACCGACCCCTGAAATAATCATTAAATAATGTCATTAATGGTATTTTTCCCAATCCGAACAAGTTGGTGACATTTCCAAAAGAAGCCAACTTCGCAAAAATTCGTGAATCAATTACACACAATGCTGAAAACTATATAAAGATTGTGGTTCTATACACAGCTTAAGGGTTTATGCGGCCCCCTTATCCGGGTTTGTCCAGTTCCCATAGCACGTTGGGGTCCAGAATGGAGCGAAAATGGAGCGGATTTTTTTTCCAGAATGGAGAGGCGCGGGCTCTCAAAGCACAGTAGGGAACTGATTGGTATCTTTTTTTTTTCTATTTCAGGCAAAAAAAAAATAATTCAGGCAAAAATAAAAATTAAAGGCGGTAAAAAAATTAAGCGTGTAATAACGTAAATTGACATAATTAATTTTTTATTTTACATTTTTTCCAAACGTTTTTTATACAGTTCGACAGCTCGCAATGAGCTGATCACGGTGATGTATTTTTTCTTTACAAAAAGTCAAAATCATAAATTATTAGCCAAAAGGGGAAGAAGTTTTTTAGCCAAAGTCAGTCTAGGCGTTCAAAGTCTAAAAATTATTTTTTTACGAACAAAATATAAAAAATATATCAGCATGTTGAAATATATCATCCTTTTGAAAGTATGACAAAAAAAAATGACTGCTCCCTGTTTTTTTTCTCCGTAAAAAATGAAAAAACATATCATTCTTCACCGTTTTCTCTGATTCGACTGAATTTCATATCACTTTTACATAATTCACAATAAAAAAAATTTGAAATTCGGTTTTAATTTTTACGCTCAGCAGACACAAAAAATCGACACAAAAAATGGAGCGAAATTTTGGGAGCGGACAAGGTGGTCCCAACTTTAATGAGGTGAACCCAATATCATGTCGTGATTCACGCCGAGGACGTGAAATCGGAAAAAAAGTTCTTCCAGGAACACAACTTTTTTTTTGTTTCACACACAGTGTGACATTAATTTAACACAGACACACGTGTGAAGTGAAAAAAAATAAAATTGACATTGAACTTGCTTTTTACGACATTAAATAATGAAAATCGTTCTTATGACATTATTCCGAGTCCAATGATGTAAAAAAAAAATTTTCGTTTTTTTTTTGTTGATTCTTTGATGACGGTTAAAAAATTAAGCGTGTATTAACGTAATTTATTTTTCATTTTACATTTTTTCAAAACGTTTTTTTACATCACACGCGCGTCTACCTTGGCTATTTTTTGTAATTTTTGTGTCTGCTGAGCTTAAAAATTAATTAATTAAAAGTGATATGGAATTCAGTCGAATCAATTAGGTATATATCAATTAGGTATGACAATATAAAAATTAAAAATTGGAAAAAAAATGTGATTTCAGTTTTTTTTTCAATAAGTAAGAAAGGAGTTAAAGTCTTAAAATTATATTTTTACGAAAAAAAAATACATGAGGGTGTTTGTAATGACCTGAAATTTACGATGCACAAAAAATCTCAATTATTTTTGGGTGCAGTGGGCGATGGCAGTCGGACTTAACCCAAAAAAAATGTTTAGCCGGTCAAAGTCTAAAAAATATTTTTTTTTACGAAAAATTATAAAAAAATATATCAGCATGTTCGTAACGACCTGAAAAATACGAAAAAAATAATTATTTCATATTTTTCCGTCTTTTCGTGTTTTTTTGCGTTTTTCGAGTTTTTTTTCCTACTTTTCGTTACATGAGACTCTAACATGATACTTTCAAAAAAAAAATAAATAGAAAAAAATGAGTCAGATTTGAGCCCAAAAATATCTTCTCGAATTAGAAAAAAAAGATACCAATTAGTTCCCTACTGTGCTTTGAGAGCCCGCGCCTCTCCATTCTGAATTGAAAAAAAAAATTGCTCCTTTTTCGCTCCATTCTGGACCCTAACGTGCTATGGGAACTGGACTTATCAGGCCACTTTGCCCACTCGTGCGCTTATCAGGCCACTTTGTTTCCAAAAGGTTTTTCGCCAATCTCGTTTACAGAGGGTTTATCAGGCCACCTGAGAGTTTATCATGCCACTTGTATTTTTAGTTTATGGTCTATATTTGTATATCCAGGGATAATAACAAATTGGTATTGCGCAATTTGCCGCTCGTGCGCTTATCAGGCCACCTTGTTTTGCACATTTTCAAACTATTCCGCCTACACCCTAGAGGTTTATTAGGCCGCCTGAGGGTTTATGAGGCCGTTTTTGAAAGGTGAAAGTGGCCTGATAAACCCGTAAGCGGTGTATAAAGAAATTTGTCCGAAACATTAACATAACAACGAAATCTATACTTTTAAGACGTCATTTTCAGCAATAGTCATATCGAAACCAATTGGCACAAATGGCGACAACCCTACATACTGGAGTGAGAAAAAACGTGTCACCGAGAAAATTTTGCTTGTAGCTTTGAGACAGTACTCGGTCTTATCTATGGTAAGACCCGCGTCGAGCTCGGTGACAAACTGACGACCCACACCAGTACAACGAAACATGAATCTGACAAACAAAGAAGAAGAAATCCAAGTTGGATTATCCAACATCTTACCGTTCGCCAAAGCAGAAAAGCTACATAATGATACAATTAGCTGGAAATTACAACGATTTCTGCCAAAAAATATACTATACATTAGGCTGCCCGCGAAATTGAGTTTGAGAATACGGTAGACGATATCCAAAATCGAAGAAGTACATTTGCTAGCAATCCTGAAAAAAAAAATTTTGAAAAAGCATTTTCGAATTTTTTCGAAGAGGTTTCAAAATTTTTTTTTATGATTATGCCGTGAGTATAGTAAACATGCGTTTTTGCGAGATAACCTTTTTGCAATAACTTTTTTTTTTGCTTTTTGCGATGTAAAGTTTTCTTCAAGATACGATGGCGGCGAACAACCGCAATCCCGTAGTGAGTGTTTCAGGAAAGGATATAAGTGTTGTTTTAACTTTTGTCTAGTCAAAAAAAAGTCACCAAATAACACCCTGAACGCTTTCTGGCTAAACTTAATCAATGAGATTATAGTTATTCTAAGTTATCATGTGTATGTTTTCCCACGTGCACGAAATAATGGGTTTGTGTTGGGGGCATTTTGAGTCTAATTATATAAAACTATGGTTAAACATTTAAATAGACCAAACCGCAAAATGCCATCTAATGGGAACGACAAGGAAAGCAATTGAGCCCTTTCTTTTAGCCACAATGTAAAACCAAAAAATCCCAAATTAGGAATAAGCAGAAATATTTTTCGCCTCAAATCTTTTTTCACGGTTAAAATGCACAACACACAAATCCAAATCGATTCAACCTTATGCGTTCTCGAAATCTTTAAATTCTAATTTATTCAAAGAAAATGACCGAATTATAAATTTGAATCTTCGTTATGGTTCATTTCATTTTGCAAATTTTGAAGAAACTTTAGTTAACGGATATATTTTGATGTCTCAATTTTCAAGATCAATCGTTAGAAATAATTCTAAAATGACCTGGAAATTGCTGGTTTTAACCAACAGGGGATTAGTTTATCTTAAGGTCTCATAAATAATGAAAAATATATTTGATTGTTTTAGTTGCATAACCACTTGCGTAGTTGTATTACAAAAATTTTTCGAAGAAGAATGCGCTAGGTGTAAGTCGGACAAAACATTTTATAGATTAGGATTAAGGATCCTACTTGTACCCGCAAATTGATTATCTTTTGACTATACTAGCGCAGTATTTATGAAAATGATGAAAGATGGAACCTACCGTTTCTGAAATGACGTTATTTTGTTGTAATCATGTATTACAAACGTAATTTTGGTCACACGTTTACATAATTCATCGTCATTCTAGTGTACTTCTATTTGTTTTCATTCTGTTTCATTAAAAAATAGGCTAAAATGGGTGACGATTAGGGTACATCTGGTTCATATTATACTGGTCTACCATATTTATATATTTATATATAATCGTTTAGTTAAATTCTACTTAGATTTTCAAATTTGAGGGTATAATCCTCTCCAACTGTTCCCTTATCATCCGTTAAGAGGAATAATTTTTTGCCACATATTCACTTCACCCCTGATGCTTTAATTTTCTAAAGTGAACACAATGTTTCTCCTTATCACGAATTTTTTTTTTTAACTAGTCGTTTCATTTTTTTAAGAAATCAAGGTGTCAATTTATTAGCAAAAAACTGAGTTACATTAATAACAATTTTAGTGCTTCATCATATCATACGGCCATATGTCGCAACGGTAAACCGTTTAATACCGTAGACGAAAATCGGATAATAAAAATTTGTAGTTATAGAAATGTGCTAGATTATGTTTTCAAGTTGGAAGGTCCAACTTGGAACACACAACAAACTATGTTTTATGCGGTATGAATTCTTCCCTAGAACCCTAACCCTAGAACCCTAACCCTAGAACCCTAACCCTAGAACCCTAACCCTAGAACCCTAACCCTAGAACCCTAACCCTAGAACCCTAACCCTAGAACCCTAACCCTAGAACCCTAACCCTAGAACCCTAACCCTAGAACCCTAACCCTAGAACCCTAACCCTAACCCTAACCCTAACCCTAACCCTAACCCTAACCCTAACCCTACCCCTAACCCTAACCCTAACCCTAACCCTAACCCTACCCCTAACCCTAACCCTAACCCTAACCCTAACCCTACCCCTAACCCTAACCCTAACCCTAACCCTAACCCTACCCCTAACCCTAACCCTAACCCTAACCCTAACCCTACCCCTAACCCTAACCCTAACCCTAACCCTAACCCTACCCCTAACCCTAACCCTAACCCTAACCCTAACCCTACCCCTAACCCTAACCCTAACCCTAACCCTAACCCTACCCCTAACCCTAACCCTAACCCTAACCCTAACCCTACCCCTAACCCTAACCCTAACCCTAACCCTAACCCTACCCCTAACCCTAACCCTAACCCTAACCCTAACCCTACCCCTAACCCTAACCCTAACCCTAACCCTAACCCTACCCCTAACCCTAACCCTAACCCTAACCCTAACCCTACCCCTAACCCTAACCCTAA
>SCLG01000031.1:625392-642387 GCA_004367875.1 Oikopleura albicans
CGTGATCGTATTGTTCTTCTTTAAGTCGGTTTATGCAAATCAGAGCGTGATTTTCGCGTGATTATGATTGAACCGTTTGTGATTGTTTGAGCGTGATTGTCATTTTTTCCAGAAAATCACATGTTTTACATCCCTGTTTTCAAGACCTCAAGCTTTTTTTCCCTGACATGTTAAAGAACAACAACTTCTTGAACTACTGTACGTGAACATTCTTAATCTGTCTTTTTATTATTGCTCTGGGATTGGATGTGTTGCTTGCACAGGATTATATAAATTAATATTACAGAAAGTAAAAATAATACCGATGATTATATCTCCTACTTGCGGCGTTAGTTGCATCGGTCAACCTCAATGGTTATACAACATAAAACTTGATTGAAACTTTTTTCTGAAAAGCTGCACCCGTCACTAAGCAACATGCACCTGTCTAGACGTTCGATTATCGAAATAAACGTCCTTTACACAGTAATTTTCTCCGAAACCAGTTAATAGTTTTCAGATAAAAAATAAATCGAAAAATAACAATGTCTTTAAAAAAATATTACAGTCATTACTCTCAATACGGACGAATACTTTCAATACGAACGTTTTTAATGAAAAAAATTCCCCAAAACAGTCAAAAATGAACACTTTAGGACAATTCACCCCAATACAGACGCTATTTTTGAGAATCAAAATTGTCCGTATTGGAGTAAGGACTGTATAATTATAATAATAGTAAATAATTTTAAACAGTCTGACAGTAATCCAAAAATAATAAATATCAATCAAATTAGTTTAAAAAAAACTGTCAAAATTGGCGTTTGGTGTTCTTAATGTTTTAATAAAAAATTGCATTTATTAAGAAAAAAAAATAAGCCATAACCACCAAATTTCGGCCATTCGACGTAAAATTAAAAAGTGGATTGTAGTGGGCTAATCCAGTTTTGGCTCACGTTCACCCTGTCACGTGATAAATTCGATTTAAGGCCTCCTAATGGGCATTTTTATGTCCACGGTTGAGCGAAAAGTCGAAGGGTGTGCATCACTTGGACAGATTTCCCACTTGGACAATAGCTGACTAGGGTGTTCGCGCAATTTACCCACTTGGACAAATGACATTTCCCACTTGGCCAAACCTTTTCCCACGAAATTTTTCCAAACGAAATTTCCCACTTGGACAAACTTTTTCCCACTTGGACAAACGTTTACCCATTTGGACAAACGTTTACCCAGATGGCCAAACGTTTTCCCAGATGGCCAAACGTTTTCCCACTTGGCCAAACGTTTTCCCATTTGGACAACCCTACCCCNAAAGGGGCCGAAAGCATAAAAAACATAAGACTAGAAATATTTTTAATTGATCGATGCGGTTAAGCGTTTGAGAGCGTTATTTGTGGTATACTGTTTATACGTAAACGAGCCAGCGTGAAACGAGGCCCTTCAAATTGATGTTCGATATGTTCTTATACAGTATCTACTAGTTCTAAGTACGTTATGAATTTATTCACGGTATGCATTCTAGGTCTGTTACGACAGTCTGTTATTGTTTGTATTTTTCAAGGGTCTTATACGTTGGACGGTTGACCGGCATTCACCTATAGATTACGTATTTTGCAAACTCGACTTTATTAATTTCAGAACCTTAACCTCGCACAATATTAAGTTCTTTTAATGTATGCTTTTTGCAATGTACACCACCTACCTGCTTAAAGTTACGGTCATGGTTTCCGCCTACGCACTACCTGTTAAAAGTAACAGTTCCACTTTAAGTATCAGTTTTTTTTTGTTCCATTTTTGGGTTTTCTTTAAGCAGATAGACGGAACTATTACTTGAAGTGCGTAGGCGGACAAAATGACTGTTACTTTAAGCAGGTAGGTGGTGCAAAGTAAAGAGTAGGCTTTACATTTATAAGATTATTTGTATGAACAATTTACTTGAGTTGCTCTCTATTGCCAGCAACTTTTTTTCAGATCAAATCAACAGATCGTTTTATTCCGTTTATTCCGAGTTAAATTGAAATAAATATTGTCAGAATAGACAACGAAACATTTAGTAAATGGCCTTGATTGGTTTTGTTTTCGTTTAAATGGTCGTCTTCAAGAGTGGTTTGCACAGACCAAGCGGTTGAGGTAGTTGAAGCTGTGGTAGTCCAGTCCATAGTTCTAGTACGGGATGAAAAACTTATATTATTATTTTACATATTATCGAAATCAGGCCAAAATGTCACCTACGAATAAAAAAATTGTAATTTAGCTTTCAAGTACAATTATTGTAATGTGTGTACAAGCTGAAAGCGACCCGGTCATATTACTTCCCACGCAATGAGTAATCTTATTACTATATACCACCTGCGCCGTTATGTTTCCAACCAATTGTTCGAAAAACCGGAAACATAAAGGTATGGCCGGGAACATAACGGCGCAATGAGTAGGCGATTTATCGAACATTTGTATGTGCGGAAACATAACGGCTCCTACGGGGCCGTTCTAGAATGTTTCAAATGTCTAAACGCAAAAATGCGTGAATGAACTGCCAAACAGAGAAATAAGAGAAATTTTTTAATGAAGAAAATATTAAGGCAAATAAATTTTTCGGCGGAAACATAACAGCGCAGTGCGTAGGCGGATTAGCTGGAAAAATCCCGAAAAAGCGCAAACATAATGGCATCGACTGGGCTGAGCGGAAACATAACGGCGCAGGTGGTGTATTATTATATAATATTATTATTACTCATTACGTAGGAGGTAAAATTACCGGGTCGCTTTCAGCTTGTACCCACATTACTACAATCACGATAAAAATTGTACCAAAATTACATGTATAAAATCATGAAGTTTCATTAGATTTTTCCTAAAAATTGACTGCGCTTTTCATCCGTTGTTCGAGTTGTCTCTTCCAGACCATTTACATGATTCACGAAGTCGATACGTTTGTGGTCAACATGGCCGCCCAGTACAAAGGAGTAATCTCCCACGCTGTCCTGTACCTTCCAAAGTAGATAAACAGGCTTCGATAAATCTTTACAATCAAAACAGCTGGGTGCGAAGTTCAACCTCTTTTATCAGATTTTTAAATATATTTTTGCTCGAACCAAAAAGTTCTTACTATAGAATGTTAGATTTATATCCAAAATTTGGATTTTATTCTAAGTAAATTTATTTTGTAAGATTTAGTTGTTAGTTATATATATTCAAAACTCATCTTGATAACCAAGTATAGCCAATCCATATGACTATCATATTCAATAAGTTTCCAGGGAAATTTTCTTTTCGCGATTCCGGTACTTTTGATTTTGTCAAGACTGTATTTGCAATTATACACGCAGGAGATATTTTTCGGACCAACAACTAAAATTTTAGTTAAGGGGTCTAGTTTTTTTAATGCAGTATTGTTATACACAGGGCGCGGCGTTATCTTGCGAAAAAAATTTTGCATCTTCCGCCCACGCACTGAGTTGTTATCTTACGAAAAATATTATGATCAATTAAGTTACTATTTTTCTCTGAATAAACCTGGAACTGAAATTTTTTTATTAATATACTTGCATTTATTCGAACCTGTGGGTTCGACCGGGCGGTTAAACATCCGAAATTCGACTAACTTATTTCCATAAAACTTGCAACTTTTCGAGGATCAAGTTCGCATAATAACTGCGCACCCTGTGTATATTCAAATTATAAGTGATATATAGTACCAATCATTTCCGACTTCTTCGCCTGCGGATGTTCGTTAAAACCCAGGAAAATGAAACCTTTTGTTTTTACTCCAATTAGGAACGTTAATGATTCATTTAGATATTTCCAACGGATAAAAATTTCCTAAACAACAAAAACAACTTTTGAAAAAAAACATTTTTTTTTTGACAAACCTCATCTCGCGTGTTGACCTCAGAAGGAAAATCTTTTGCTGCGCTTTCACTATCGAATGATGTACACAGGTTAAATAATAAAAATATAATCATATTGTACAAATGCGATTTGATAAAAGTTGAACAGGCTTAAAATGAAATATGAAATTTATTTTCCCTTGGGCGATGCAGCTTTTACCGCTAGATTAATTTTCTCAGGGTCGAATAGTGTGTAGATCAGGTGCTAAAAGGTAATCCGTAGTACTACAAATCGGTTATAATAATTTATAAATGACGTCAGAATAGCGTTACAAATCATACGAAAATTGCTCAAAGCACAGTCTGAGAGTCTCCATACAGATTATTGTATCATACAGACTTTGTCAAACTTTTTTTTTGTATTTTCATAATACTGCTTGTTTTTAATTATTGTTCAGTTTATTTGCAGATGTCTATATTCAGACAAATAATATTTTGGTCGTGGGTCCAGCCGAATGTGTAACCAGTAAACGCCGTTTCCGGCGGTCGAGATAAATGTTTTTTCTGCTTTCTGAGCCGCAATTAAGCCTTCTTTTGACAGAGCTGATTGAATTTCAAGAAATATAAAAAAATCTTTATACAAAAAGATAGCCTGAATGTGACACAAATATGTGTCATTTTTAAATTTGATTATTAATTGATATAAAAATTTCATTGAAACTTTCATAGAAACAATTTTTTTTTGAACAAAAATCGTTATTTCAAAAAATTTGACTTGAAATAATGATATGTAATAAGGCTAAAATTACATAATCAAGAATTCGTCTTATAAGAATCGAGTCGCTTATAAGGGTCAGTTTGTCAAAAACACGAAAGCGACCCTTATTTGGCGACACCCTTGCATATAGAAATCCTTGCTTGTAATAAATCATGAACTATATAACGAGGTGCATGGCAAACAAATGGTGCTATAGAAGTAAATTGGCTGCTCGTTGAAAAGTCGAATTGATTTTGGTTTTTTGGTGGTTTTGGGCTTATCAATAAGGACGTTCCACTTAAGTTAGGAAATACTGCCACGTTGTTTTGGGACCTAAGTATGTAAAATTTGTTAACAAATCGACCCTACCACCCTTAATTTTTAACTCTCAGGGGAAAGAGTTTTTGGGAACCCGTAGGGGGAAAATGTGTGTAAATAAACACGCATTTCAAAAATTCATAATAATTAAAAAAAATGGTAAAAGCAAGTTATAGAGCTCGTCAAACTATGTCGATCTGACTATTCAAAAATTGATTTGGCCCCCTAGAGAGCTGTTTGAAATTTCCAACCTACGCAAAAAAACACCGTCAATCGAATTTTCTCGAAAAGTTCAGGGGGGTCACCAATACCCATTTTGCCCTACGGGGCCTCAATATGCCTTAAATTGACGAAAATACAAGTTGCGTGTCTATTTACCCGCACTTCCCCCCGGGAGTTAAGGATTGTTTTTTAGAGAAACTCTCGGAAAATTGACCGAAAAATACGCAAGATAACGGAGCACACGGGAAAATCTGGAAGATTACGAGTGACAACATAACAGCGAAGGGGGTTATAAACTTACACTATCCACTTGTCTCTGAAAGAATGTGTGTCTGCTTGAACACCGGCCAATGAGTCATCTTTGACAAGAATAAATTCGAAAAGTCGATTAACTGAAACCTGCGATATCGGCGGTGTCTCAAATCGAAATGTTCGATACCCTGAATGCGCCAAACTGTAGATAAAAAAGTTTCGGAATTCTTTGCATTTGTTCATAAAATTTTTAAGGGGGACATTATCTCGACGGAACAGTTACTAGAGCAGATTTAATTCACAAATTCATTATGAATATTTGAAAAAATAATCAAAAATTTTCAGATGACTTTTTTATTAATTTTTCAAACGTATGTAACAAATATTAAGCAGTGAATATTAAGCAGTAAATTGAAAATCATAAAATTCATAAAACCTTACGAAAAAATACATCGCGTAAAAACTGTGGAACCTATTTTTGAAGTTTTAAGTTCAAAGCGTCTTGGGACAAAAATGTGGTGCCCAAAATAATCACGTCCATATATAACATGTATAACATTTTAATTTTATCTCCCTGGGGGAAGTGCGTGTAAATAGACACGCGACTTGTTTTTTTCGTCGATTTATGGCATATGGAGGCCCCGTAGGACAAAACGGGTATCGGTGACCCCCTCAACTTTTCGAGAAAATTNGATTGACGGTGTTTTTTGCGTAGGTTGTAGATTTCAAACAGCTCTCTAGGGGGCCCTGGTGGCCCAAATTAATTGTTGAATAGTCAGATCGACGTAAATTGACGAGCTCTACAACTTGGCTTCACCAGTTTTTATGAATTATTGCGAATTATTGTGAATTTTTGAAGTGCGTGTTTATTTACACACATTTCCCCCTACGGGTTCCCAAAAACTCCTTCCCCCTGAGAGGTAACGTTAGATACAAAAACAAATTCATGAACTCCCTTTGAAGTTCAAAGTTTGAACCAGTTATAAGTTTTATAAGGTTTTCCCGGTGAGTGAAGTTTGTAAAAAAGTTACTGACCCATCCTTATTTTTTTCGAATTTGATATGAAGTTTTGCATATTTTGAACAGATTCCTTGATCGTTTCCGAGCAATGTGAGAAACTCTTTGTAAGAAATTCCGTAATTTTTGGTTCCAAAGTTTCCGTTCCATATTTGAATACTGTACTTTCTCGAATCACTACCACGCGTCGGTTCCGCTTTAAGTATTAATTGTCTATTTGTGCGTTTTAAACCTTGCAAGCTTTGACATAATGTATTTAGGTTATATTGGCACTTCGTTTGTTGTATAGCATTTATCGTTTTGCCAGTGCAATTTGGACCTGCTGCTTTCTCGTTTATAGATTTGCTTAAAATGCACCTTTTCGAGGTTTCATTCCGATTGGTTGGAACTTCACTTGGAAGACACTGCAAAATTTATAAGTAAACAATTAAATTTTTTGTTACTCAAATGGAACATGATAGATTAGTGTACAATCTATGTAGGGTGTCTTCTGGTCTTCGGTCATTAACCTGCACTTTACCTTTCCGTTTTTCATTAATTATAGATCATTGGTTAACTAGAGCACACAGGACATCGAACAAACCCGAAGTTCGAACAAAACCGAAGTTCGAACATGGACTGGGAACCGTAGTTCGAACCCGAACTTCGAACACAAACCGAACTTCGAAGATAACCGAACTTCGAACATGGAGTTCGAACATGGACTTCGAACAAGCAGAAGTTTGAACAAAACCGAAGTTCGAAAATTCCCGAAGTTCGAACAAAACCGATCTTCTGCTTATTCGAAATTCATGTTCGAACTTGGGTTTCGGTCGAAGCCCTGTGTGCTCGGTTAACTGCACACCCTGTGTATAATGTTTTTTGAAACCATCACTTGACCCTAGCTCTTTAAAATAAAGGGCTTTACAATACGAGCGCTCTTCACAGTGTTGACGACACGTGCTAAAGTTTTTAACCCGTCTTCCTTGCCGCGTCCTTTTTATGCAAACATTCCGATTTTCGGTGAATGGATTGTATCGACAATTTGAACATTCATTCTCACTTTTTGTGGCAGTCTTAACGCAAATTTTTGTCCGCGTTTCAAAATTAGTGCGTTTGGTTGATCAACTTGTTTGATCATTTATTATTTTTGGTAACCACCAAGTTTTTTTATTTCGTGCTTTTTAAACTAAAATGTTAACCGTTTTTTTTGTGATTTTTTACATTTTTTCTCAATATTATTTCGATGACTTTTTAAAAAATCGGATTGTACGTCGTTTTATTTAATCAGTCACGATTCAGTCAAATTAAAAACGAACAAATATTGTCGAAACTGTACGACTAGACAGCTCTCGTATTTTCAATATTTCTCAAGTTCATGACGCCGTTTGTAACATGTCAACATAAGTATGTTTGGCTAAGTAATCTTTATCGACGGATAAAATGATAATCTATAATATAGCTTTATTATACTATTGCAATTTGAGCTAGTATAATATACTAAGTATATGTTTAGTATGATAGTATAGAACTTTCAACATAACATATTTTTTTTTTTGTAAATAATGAGTATGCACGATCTTTAATATTTTTTCTGAATGACTTCAGTTCAAATTCTGGCCTTCGTTATCCACATACCGTCAAATTAGTCTCAATAGTCAATAAAAATACACAAATTGTTTTTGTTTGAAACATTCTCAAGTGCCAAAAAAGAAATTTGTAGAAAACGTAATGTCATTTGATGAAGTTTGTATAAGTAATCGAAGCAGCTTCGACCAAGTTTATTCGACTTCATTGAATTTTATTTTGGGAAGAAAATATTGACTAAAATAATATTTACTTGAAGCGAGCAATTATCAGAAGAATATTCAGTAGGAAATCTAGCCTATCCCGTCCGGGACTCTTACGAAAGAAAGAAATTGTATCATAAAACTAATAACAAAAAATATATATACGTCATAGTATTTCTTCACTTAGTTACATAAAATGTTATTATTAAACAAGGTAACTGCGGAAATGTTTATGATTTAATTACTAGTAATTTCTTGAATATAATTAAGGATTATACTGTGTTTAGTCAGAGAGTTAGGTTAAAGCACAGTTTAAACAAAATTTAAGACTGTTCATGGTTTGTTTGAATATCAGTTATAAGGTCAGAGAAAGAAAAATAAGAGGTGTTCAGTCAGAGATGTAAATGTTCTGTTCTAATTTGACGAACCAAAAGTTGTATATATAACATGACATGTCGCGACACTACCGCTAACACGAATCGTCGCGTTTTGGGAACACAGACCAACAAATTAAATTAAATTTTTGGATGGTAATAATATAGGTTTACGATCAGGGCTCGGCAAAAATCCAATAAAAGGAAGGACTTTTAAGGCAAACTAACTTTTGCCGAGCCCTGTTGCCGACAATTTTTTTGTTTCTCAAAACATTTTGATGGATTTTTTTTAATTTTCGCAAAACGTAAAAATATTTTAACTTGGATTTATGGCGCAAAAAAGTGACGTTCAAAACCTCGTGGTGTTTTGGGCACATCAAGTATTATATATGCCGCTGTTTTTTGTCTTGTGATACAAAGGTTCCTGCATCTTTTAAACCTTTCAGCACTTTTTAGATATTTAATACTATTTGTTCCTTCTCAAGCAAAAATGGCCTACAATATGGAGTCTCTGCAACTAGAAACGAACATCGACGATTTCGAAGATTTTAACGATTATCTTTGCTTGCTTATGTTAGATAAGTTACTAAGAGAATCAGATGAAAACGAGGTCGACGGGTCAGAGCCCTCATCGATGCCCGTTCCAAATGTACAGTACAAATATAATTTCAAACCGTACTGATATATGAACTAATCGAGATTACTTTAAACTTTATAGGGCACAGTCAAGTGGAATCAGTTTACAATCGGTGGCTACCAAGGTGGATCAATGGAACATCAGCTGGCTGAAATCAAAGTTTGGAACGAGCCCGAATCTGCGAAGCAACCTGCAAAATCATCGAAACAAAATACAAACTATACCGAACAAACCAAAAGTTCTGAAAAAGATAACAAAGAAACTTGTGACAAATGTGGAGGCTGTCAAAAGAAGTCAAGGAAAGGACAATTTGAGTTTTGGATGTCTTTGTAAATTTTAAAAACAAAAATTTTGTTCATTCATTTTGTACATTTCAATAAATTTTGCAGATTTCAGTCACTCACGCTATTACTTATTATACCGCAGGCTTTTTTTTTTTGAAAAAGTTTGACCGCCAGTTCGATGCATCCTAATTTATATCAAACGTATGACATTCAAATTGAAAATAAAGTCTAGAATAACGAACATTTTATTTGTAGAAGATTAGCAGAAAATAATTTTTTTCATCAAAGTTAAAATCAATTGTTCGATGCATATTAATACTTAACCCCGTCTAATGAAAATAAGGCGTTCCAAAGAGAGTCATCCGAATAACTGGGCTAGATAAAACTCGCGAAATTTACCGGTATAAAAATAAGGGAAGACAATATATTTTATATATTATACCGTATAATTTATACGCTATGTACAGGGTGAGGTAATATAGATGCTAAGCCCTTTTTTGGTGACTTATAGCTCAGCGCACTCGCGAACCAAAAACGGCTTAGCACCTATATTACCTCACCCTGTATTAACGGATGTATTATGCAGCTAGCGTCGTCTTAGCACATTTTTGTAACGATTTTTTTTTTGCCAAAACTTTGTTTTTAGTTTTTAGGATACCGTCAAATTTCACGAAAATAATATTTCGAGTTTTCCGTAGTGTAACAATTCTAGTGCATCAAATACCTAAATTCGCGAGTTCAAACCCAATCGAGTAACTGTCATCGTAATCATTCGGCACCGCAACACGTTGATCTAATGGTACTGGATTTGAAAAAGATCCAAATTGGCCATTTAGACCAAATGAGAATACTGAAAAAAAATTTTTTTTTTTGGTAGCAACACCGATAATCTGGAGCTCAAAACTAAGGGCTGTGCTGTCGATTTGGAAAAAAATTTACGTCGATGTCCAACATTTTAATGAGCTGTGCTGGACTGGCCTTTTGTCGTCTGAAATTTTGATGAGCTGTACAGTAGTCTCGCCTCGCCTGTTCAGTTCACGAACTGCCGAAGACAGGTCGCCTTAACTGGGATGGACAGCTGGCTGTTGTCAAGCCCTGTTTGTCTGAACTTGCTCTTTGGCGGATTTTTTTTTATAATTTTGACGGTTTTTTTAGGTTTTTTTATTATTTTGGTTTTGCGCTCTTCTAATGTCATTAATAATGTCACATTGTTTCAAAGGAACGTTATTTCCGGACTACTACGCAACGTTTTACATGAATTTCCGCCGTTTTTTCCTCTCGTCTTTTCTAGATAGCCATATTTGAGTTTTTGAAGTGCGGAAAAACTCAAGTTTGGCCATCAAGAAAAAACGGAAGAAAAAACGGCGGCAATTCATGTAAAACTCACAGTACAATTTTGGTAATTCACGGTCCATTCGCCGTTTCAACCAAAAGCTATCGAAAATTTCGAATTATTCGCATATGAATTGCAACTCAAAGTTTTATAAAATATTTCACCTGTTTGCAAAACGGCAAGTTGAACTAAAGCTAATAAAATCATCTGCATTTGTGGTAATTTAAATTTACTTGACAGGTTTTAAAAACAATATTTGTTGATTTTCGATTAATATCTGAGTGTATTTCCGACTGATGCGACCGCAAATTGATAACAACAGAAATAAGATTTAAGAATCCAAAACCAATCTTGCCTTTTATATATCCCAGTTGTAGTCTATTTGGCATTTGATTTGTCACACAATGAACCAATTTAGGGTTTTTTGGTGTACATTTAGTGACATAATCTTATTAATTCAATCCCGTTTTTGTGCTTCAGATGGTCGGTTTTAATGTTCGTTGCAATCGGTTTTTGCATGTCTAATCCTGTCTGTGATTACTAGATTTGTCTGATTAGATTTGACACATTTACTGGAACACAAAAAGTGCTGGTTCCTGACCAGACCTGGTTGGTTACAATACCTGTCACTTTTAAAGGATTATACTTCATAGGGTATACAGTTGTTGTCGAGTATTTCGCCGGAAGTAACTTAGGAGGAACATAGGATGCGATGACCCTATTGGGGTACAGAACGGGCCCGCGAAGCGGGGTACATAGGATACGATTACCTACATTTTATATCATAATTCTTCATATTTTTGTCTAACAACGTTTTTTGATATGATTTCCAGGACAAAAAACACGTTCTTGAAAGCAAATTCCAGGAAAAGAGCGTTATTGAAAAATGAATTCTAGGAGAAGATCCATCTTGAAAAGGTGACATCTTGCATACGGGCGTTCCCGGTTTCCAGGAAAAGAGCGTTCTTGCTAAAGTAACTTCCCACAAAAAAACGGTAACTTGACAAAGCTTGCATTAACACGACACTTTTGGATTGGAAGTGATGTTTTTGCGGTTACGTTGTATCATACAAACTTAGTAAAAGGGGCATCGAATGTTCCCACTTGACAAATGATCTTCAAATTGTTCGATTTTTAGTGAACATCCATTGGTGCGTCTAGTTGACTAAGCACGCGACTGTACGTTCTTTTTTGACAAATATTCGCGTTTAAAATAATGCAGGCTTACACTCTTTAATATACGAATTAGTGGAGATCTGTGATCAATATAAACTAAATAAGAAGGGCGTACAACATCATTCTTGTTCGTCGACCCGTTAGATGAGGGTGCCAGTCATACAATTTTCATGATTGTGAATCCTGATATTATTTACATTGTTCTTGATGCAAACTTTTACGAGATATGTGCGATTTGTTTTGGAGCTCTTCTGGCAATCATTTTAAGGTTTTTCTTGAAGATAGTTTCAATGTTGAATTAGTACCTTTTTTCTTTTACATGTTTGGTCAAAACAGAGGTATTTTTGTATGCTCGGCGCTGCTAACTTGTTACACTGGCTTAGACCTAGTGAAAATTAATCGAGAATATTGTATGGATAGCTAGATATAAAAATTTTTCCGTTTTGTTTCGGGAGTTGAAACTATAAAACAAAATTAGAAAATGAACTGTCTACAAGGATGTAGTCGAAATCATTTTGTAGTTCAAACGGCATCATACCACAATGCTGGAAAATACTATAGGAACTTGTCATAAATTTTTGAGAATTTTACATGAATTATCATGATATAATTTTTTCGTCTATACATCATAATAATATTTTTTTAATTGAAAGTTGCAAATAACATACTGTGCTGGAAATAAAATACTGTGTTGGTGGATAAACTGGGAAACTTTTTCCCACAAAAGGGGAAAATAACGGACGAGGGGTAAAACTTGAACGATAACGGGTCTCACGAATTAACGACGCACCTGGTATAATTTATGGCGTATACTTTAAAATATCTCTTATCTGCTTTTATCCGTTTTTTTTTTTGTAAGACATACTATATTTTATAAATTTAGGTCACAGTGGCAAAACATGATAATCAGTTTTCTTTAGAATTGATCTCATCGTCGTCCGATAAACTTACACGTTGTTTTTCGGGGTTTAATCCCCATTTAATCAGATAGTAATCAGGTTATACTTAAACCTTTTAAACCTTCTCATATTTGCTAGTTAGGTTTTCTATTTTCGAACAGAAATCGACGTCTGATGCACATTTTTAGGTTTTTGACTTCTTGATTTTGAGGTCAGGATGAAAGCGCAAGGGGTATTATGGCATAGGAGCAATAGAATCAGCGTTGTTTGAAAATGACATAATTAATTTAAAGCAGTTTGTGTTGATTGCAAGGAAATTGCTCGTATGCCATAATCAACTTATCATTATGTATTCAATCAACGTGTCAGTTAGTATTACTACATATTGTTGGTATAATATTTCCAACCTAATTGTCCGCAGAACAAAAAAATGAAGAAATTATTACTCGTTTTTTCGCATTGCTAGGGTAACGCGACCAATCAAAACTAGAAGCTCGAGACAATTAAGGTGTTTACAATAAAAACTGTACAATGAGGCATTGGACTATTCAACATTAATATATAATATACACCACCTGCGCCGTTATCGGGTCAACATTTTGAGGAAGAATTTTAACCCGATAACGGCGCAGGGCGTAGGCGGATTGTCTGGAAAATTTTAATCGAAAAATTTGACCCGATAACGGCACGAGCGGGAATTTTGACTTGTTTTGACATGATGAAAATTTGACCCGATAACGGCGCAGTGCGTAGGTGGGGTGGCTGGAAAACTTTTAGTCAAAATTTTGACCCGATAACGGGTTTTGACCCGATGAAGGGTGACCCGATAACGGCGCAGGTGGTGTATTTAAATTCATACGTTTTCCACTCAGCTATTGGCCTGTATTATACAATCATCATTCAATATATGTTCTTAAGTTTAACGATTTCGTTGCTAATTTTATTCGAATGCCGTGTCAAACTTGTAATAAACCTTATCCGCGTTCTGCTTCGTCAACGTCCGATTGGCCGAAATATGTCGACGAGGTAAGTTAAAAATATTGATAAAAACTGACAATACATGCAAAATAATTTCAAATAACTGGAGCTTTGACTGACATTTTCATTAAGGGTTTTATGCAATGAATTTCGCCATAATGGCCCTGACAGTCCTCAAATATCGCGTAGTCAACCAACGACAGAGCAATTTGTTGACCCTTCTTACTTGTCGACGCCCAAAATTTAGTAACAATAAATAAAATATACTGTTGGTTTGTGCATAAGTGCTTTGTGATATATTAGTTGTAAAAAATGATCTGGCCAAGCGCTTAGGTGACATTTGTTCGAAATTTTTTTCTTCTATTACAAACTTGTTTATTTGTTTGTTTATACAAATTACAGACCCAGAATCGTGTATGAAATGAAATAAAATTGTTTTTCTGTCCTGGTTGTCTCAGTCGGGATACCAAGTGATACCAGCGATAGTGTACCAGTGTGATACCAGTGCGGAGCTCCGCGGAGGCGGTGTTTTTATGTAGCCTGGATTTAAGGCCCTGAAATACGCTTTATTTCATTGTTTATTTGTGTATCTGTTACAGATACATTTGTTGACGGTGTTAAAGTGTAGAATTTAGTTAATTCGATATTAGTTACAGTCCTCGTCCCCGAAACGGGTGGTTTTTTGGAAACAACCACCTGTTTCGATATCACTTAACTAAGTACAGTCTTCATCCCAAGTAAAATAACCATGACAAAGTTATTATTTTTTATTTGCTCTCGTTAAAAAAGTCTGTCATAAACGTTTGCCTTGTCGGGTTTTTTGGGCATAATTTCTGTCATAATCATCCCAAAAATCACCCGTTTCGGGGTCATTGGAAAAATCAAATAAAAACCACCCGTTTCGGGGACAACCACCCGTTTCAGGGACACCCGTTTCGGGGACGAGGACTGTAATTCGATATGCACTAACTTGCATGACATGATGATGTTTTACTCCGCAAACTTTCAATGTATTTGCTATAGTTAAGCAGCAGCTAAGGTAGCAGGTATGTTACAAATCATATGTACATAATATATTAGCATTTGTGTTACAGAAAACAACGATCGCTGGTCGGCCGTGCTATCCAATTTATCTGCCATCCTGTAGATTCAACGTTTCGGTCGGTTGAAAAGCCAATTTTCATTGAATTTCCGTTAACTCGGCCCACCCAACCAGCTTCCGCTTCGCACGCTAAATTGAATGAGATGAGCACATTGTGTCAAGAATAATTTTTTCGCTACGCAATTTTTATTTAATATAAACGGTAACCCTTGAGTTGCAAATTGAATAGCTGGAAAATGTGCAAAAAGGTGGTCTGGTAAGCGCACGAGCGGGCAAAGTGCCCTCAGGCGGTGTACTCAATATAAATATTTTCTAACCGTCATGCAAAATTTTAGTAATTCAACTCAGGTCAAGGATAAAAAATAATAATTTGTTTTTGATTACTAACAATCCGTATACTGTTCGAGTTTTATGAAAAAACGAAAAATTCTCGATTCAACGCTGATTGGCTGAATTTCTCCGCTCGAATTACTACGCATCCCGCCCACACTTCGGGAAACTTTACTAGACACTGAATTGTTTTGAGAATATTTGTTGTGGGCGTTGTGATATTCTTTTTTATCCAGAATTTTTCGTTTTTTCAAAAAACTCGGACAGTATACCGATCCGTATAGAATTTTTAGGAGTACCTGCTCCACAAAACACAACTGAGTAGTTACTCCTGCGATCCATTGTAACTAAATCGCCATTCATCGCCTCATATATTTCAAGTCTATCAGCACCACAGTTTGGCGAGGCCTCTAACGCAAAGGGAGTTTCCAAAACAAACTCGAAAAACGAATCCTCGCTCATTTTGGGTGCGGAAATGGTATAATTGCAGTCGAAATTTGACGGGTAGGAAGAAAATCCATATGACGGTGATTTAATAGTTCCAACGCTGTAGCCCAAGTGATTCTGGAAAACGATTATGTCTCCCTTTGGGCACAAATTGTGATGGCACTTTCCATTGTATATTTCGTAGTTTTCTTCGCAGTCGCAGATAGCTGCATTCAGTTCATTGACCCGACATTCCTCATGAAATCTATCATAGGGTTCAAAAATATATTTAAGACTAGTCAATTATAAATAAAAATTATATTCAAAACTTTATTTTCATTATTAAACATGAACATTTTTCTGAGTATTTTTTATATGCACTGGGTGCGCAGTTATCAGGCGAGTTGGCCCGCTCGTGCTGTTATCAGGTAGGTCTGTTATTGGATAATGACAATTTGGTATTGCGCAATTCCCCGCTCGTGCTGATATCAGGCAGTTTTTTTTTATCCTCTTCCCCTATTCCGCCTACGCCCTGCGCAGTTATTAGGCACACTACGCAGTTATCAGGCGATTTTTTGTCAGGAAACCCATCTGATAACTGCGCACCCGGTGTATTTAGTGAAAAACAAACTTTTGAATATTTTTTCAGTAACTTTGCTGCGAAGCATGTCTAATTGAAATTGAAATTAACTTATTACAATAAACCAATCATTTTACTCATCAAACCCCTATCCACATACTGTGACGTCGCATGTATCGAAGGTACACGATGCATATGGATCTCCATTATAACCACTGTTGCATCTGCACGTCCCGTCCTTACAAAAAGCATTGATCCCGCACAAAACCGGCGTTGGAACTTCAAAATCGTCTGCCGTTGAATTTGTTGACATCACTTCAATTTCTACATTCGCGCTTATTGGATTGTAGTTGAATAAACTCATGTAGAAATGTTCACTACCGCTTTTTACTCTGAAATAGTGAGACGATATGGGATGCTACCTCTGACGACCCAGCGGTTTGTAAGAAATAAATTGTGCACTTTTTGAGATGAAATTTTTATGTTCAGAATCTAATGTATAATACACCAGTTGTACCTTTATCTTTCGCAAACTATGGCTAAAAAGACGAAAAATAACGGGAAATGGGGTAAAAAAAGAAAGATGAACGTAAATTGTATGGTTGAAATTGCGTAGGCGATGAAAGATAGTGGAAAATATGGATTACGTAACTCGAACATATTGCGCAATACGTGTTTTTGTAGAAAAGAGAAAATAGGGATTACGTTACTTGCACACATTGCACAATACGT